>QANX01001464.1:0-162691 GCA_003254975.1 Ochetophila trinervis
CAAATCTTTAATTAGTGAAGCAACAACATATCAAATATGTATGAAATCTAGTGATAATTGTCATAAAAGATTAAATGGATATTTTTAAATTTGATTAATAATTTTGCAATTACATTGATAACATATTTTTGAGAAATAAAAGATCCTTAATAGGATCTCTATCAAATCCTATTAAGAGTCTGTATAAGAGTCACCTTAGCTCACCTAGTTCGATGACATGTATCAGCATGCATGTTAGTTACATTTTTTTTTTTGGATGAAATGCATGTTAGATACATGAGTTAGTGAGTGACTCAGTTACAACAGCTATAGCTCAACTATAAAGTCTAGGGCTGTAAGTGTATTTTCTCTCTAATTTTTCATTTCTTGAAAACACTGAATGTAGGAGATGATTCTCGTTCTTCTTCTTACAAATTATATTTTGGTATCAAAGCTAAAGATTTTTAAAATTATAAGTTCAAAACTTAACAATTTCACTAAAAAATCTAAAATACATGCAAAGATAAAAATAAAAAAATAAAAATATAAATTCCAAAAAAGGCTGTGCTTACATGTGAGGGAGTTTAATATAAAACAAATATAAAATAAATGATAATCCAACTCTAAAGGCTTAAACTTTTGAAAATTGATAATTTAACTTGGTATCAGAGCATAATGAATTATTCTTAAAAATCTTGGCAGTATGAGCAATTTTCTTGATTTGGAAGTTCAAATTTAGAATGAATTTGTCACAAACCAAATATATCAAAGACTTGCCAGTGAGAACTAAAATGGATAAAGCTAAGAATTACTCAACTCTTGTGCATTATGGTAGAAAGTTTTCTCTTACAAATGGTGACACCTTGTTAGAACCAAAGCTATATAGAAGCACTGTAGGTGCTTTAAAATATTTGACCATAACAAGACCTAATATAGCTTTTTCGGTAAAATATATTAATTATTTATTTTATTAATGTTATTAAAAATTATGTATATTACTATTTTAAATTAATTTTTTGTAGGCACTATTGCAATCTACACATTATGAGCGTGCATATTATATATGCATGATGATTAGAAAAATAATAAACATTGATTCATCTGCATTACAGTTTCAGTTACATACTACTGTGAGTATAATTTTAGCATCATTGTAAATTTATATATAATATTATGTTTACTAATGCATTAATATTATTTGTTTGATTTTTATGTATAGTTTAAAAATTGTGTTTGGGTACAAGACTTTGTGGATTAATTTAAAAAAGTTTGGGCTAAATATTTTCTTGAAGGAATTTCAAACCCTTCAAAATTTTTACAAGAGTATGAGTAGTTAAATAAAATGTATGACACTATTAGTTTAGTTTAATTATTAATTATGTATAAGAGTTTTGTAATTAGTAATACTGATGTGTAATTAGTATTGTGTAATTTATAATATTATTTTAATTTGAATTGTTTATATTTTCGTATAATTTAAAATAATAAATTTATTATTTATTGTTTTTTTATTAGTTATTATTTTTTTAATTGAAAACATATTTTTAATTAAATTTTTTATATTAAATAAATATATTTAATATATAAAAGTCAAAAATAATAATAATAATATATATAGATGACTAGCTACTAGGAGCCATTGTTTATATATGTAGTTATAAACGACGGTTCGAGCATGGCCACGTAGCACGTTTAAATACATAAATAATGAGTTGTTGCTTGAACTGTCGTTTATAACTATATGTATAAACGACGATTCTTTGTTAAAAACCATCGTTTTTAATTTGCCACGTGGACCTGTATATACGTCGGTTTTTGGTTGTCGCCCGTCGTCTATAGTTTTGCTCTGTAGCTTTTAGATTGCTTCAGCAATGTTAAAAACGACTATGTGATCTGTCGTATTAAATATTTAGACGTCGATTTTTAATCGTCGTATTTATTTGTGACTATATATGACGCTTTTTTTCATGACGGTTTGAGTCTATCGTTTTAAACACTTAAAATGTTAATAATTATCCGACGTTTTTAACCTTCTTTTTTAGTGGTGTTCATTCACCCAAAACAACACATTGGGAGGCATGAAAGCAGTTATTAAGGTATCTAAAAGCAACACAAGACTATGGCATACACTTAAAGAAAGCACCTAAGGATCAGCTTGCATTTCATGGCTTGGCTAACAGAGCAAGTAATCCAGATGATAGCAGATTTTTGTAGTGGGTATTGCATGTTCTTTGGTACAGACTTTGTCAGCTGGAGTTCTATAAAGTTGCACGTGGTTGCAAGGTCAAGTGCAAAAGCTAAATACAAAGCCCTGACCAAATATACCAGTTCACCTAGTTAGATGACATGTCAGCATGTTAGTTACTTGAGTTTGTTGACTGAGTTACAACTGTTATAAAATGTCAATCGGTTAGCTCAACTATAAAATCTAAAAACTGTCAATGTATTTTCTCTGTAATTTTTCGTTTCTTGAGAACACTGAATATGAAGATTTAGATATTTCTTCCTCTTCCTTTTTCCTCGAGATTGTAAATCCTCCGATTTCTATCTAATCCTTTCTATACCCAATCATATATATATATATATATCAGTTATCTGTAAAATTCATGTATTTTAAAAAAAAATGTGAACAACGCGTGGGCCTTCAAACACTACATCTATTAAGAATTGTGGCGACACGTTATCAGTGAGTCAGATAGAATTATTGCATGAACGAGTGAAGAAGCAAAAGGCAAGAGTAAAAACATCGATGAAGCGGGAGTGCACAATTTTTATGTAAATACCACGAATCATTTATAAATGAATATCAATTGGTTTTTTAAAAAAAAAAAGAAAAGAAAAAAAAGAAAAGACAAAAATGATATCCAATTAGCATTTATTATAAAAAAAAGAATATTCAATTAGAATTATATATTTCATTTTATCTATTTACAAATTTTATTCTATGTTCCTGTAACGCGTGGCATGTTTTATGGAGGTTTTTGTTTCCATTATTATTCCTCAGATCACTCTCATTCTCTTTCTTTCTCCTGATTCTTAGGGTTAACTCTATTTGGTGTGCTTTTAACAAGACAAGCATCAGCAAAGAAACGACCCTTTTGTTTTTTGTTTTTGTTGTTTGTTTTCTTCTTTCATCCTCGCTCCTGGTAAACCATCAATTAATTTTCCCACTGAAAGACCCGGCGGTTTTGGGTTTTTCAGTTTGGGAATTTACCTTTTCCGTTCAGGTGCGTCCCTGCCCTTTTGTTGGAATTCTTTCTTATGTGCCAACAGCTTTTGTTGGAAATTTTCCTTTCTTAAAAAATTGGAAATTGGCTTAATTGCGCCATTTTTTTAATGTATTTAATTATTTTTTCATTATAAGTTTTGGTAAATTAAAAAGAGTATTGTAATTTTTGCTTTTTCTTTTCAATTATTTTCTTTGATGAATGTGAAAAAAAGCTTATTCTCAATTAATTATTATCATGAAGAAACTGATCCATATTGATCAAGTTTTTAATAAAGTTTTTAGTCTGTTAATATGTTCGAGATCATTTTCATTAATTTGTTTGTTCCTCCAAGAACTCTGGAAGTACGTTTTGCATTAACTGTGGAAATTTTACCTTTGTTTGTTCCTCCAAGAACTCTGGATGTATGTTTTGCATTGACTTTGGAAATTTTACCTTCTTTTGTTTCAGGGCTGCGTCCAATTGTTTTGAGCAACTAACAACTTTTCATACTGCCTGGATTGGAAAATGAGAGCATTAGTTCGATCTGTTCGACATTTTAGATTTGCTTTGCGACACCAAGCATGCAGTTACTCGAGTAATTTTACAAGGAGGAAGCAGTTGAGACACTTGAATTCTGGGCTTGCTTGCAAGCAAAACAACAATGCTGAAATTCATCGGTTTCTAGACCACCCCACGTTTACGATCTCAAGAGCTCTCGCTGTTGATGCTGTTAAAGTTACTAACGGAGGTTATTTAATCCTTTATATCAATTCATGTGTTGAGTGAAAAATAAAACTTTTGAAGAACATGAACTCTTTATTCTCATGCTTTATGATTATTTGTGTTTGGTATTTCCAATCGCAGATGTGAACAGTGCGGGACCTCTCGTTGAGTATGAACGGAAAATTGCTGCAGGCGAACTTGTTGATGGTGACGCTTGCCAGGTATACCGAGAATGTTAGCAGTCTGTGCATATGTAACAATTTCTGTGTGATAATGGTGCATAAACTAGGAATTCAGCTTCACTTCAGTTGATTGAATTCAAAATTCAACTGAGAATAGGTCTCTTATTAAATGGTTTCAAATGCATGGATGTTTAACAGCTGAATAACCATCTGTATAATAGTTGAATGCTGAATGACACATAACTTTGCAGCTAGTCACCTTAAGAGAACTTCAGAGACTCTTTGATGAGCTTGTTGAGTCAGCTGATGCCTGCCGGTTAGATAGGTATACAGCTTCGGAGAAAGCTGGAAGGTAACTCTTTCACTCTGTGTTCCTTTATTTTTAAGAAATTGCCTTCTGATATATCAGGCCATGTCTTGGTGTATGTTTACTAATTTTCCCTCTGCTTCATCACATTTTTTTTTTCTTTTTTTCAGGAGTAGGTGGCTGTGGTCTCGTTTCATGCCACAGTCTTCATATTCACCTGTTAAAGGTCTTTATCTGTATGGAGGAGTGGGGACTGGAAAAACCATGTTGATGGACTTGTTTTTTGACCAATTGTAAGTGTAAAAATTCATGTACTGTTGTTTTATTGACTAGATGCGTCACTCTTTCATCCAGAATAATTAAGATAAAAGTTCTGGTAAACCTTATATAAGCAGATTCTAAAAGTGCTGGCAATTATTTAAATTCTCTTACTTTATTCTCTTCATTGTGAAATTTTTGCCTTCTCAGGCCATGCAGTTGGAGGAAAAAAAGGATCCATTTTCATGACTTTATGTTAAATGTCCACAGCCGCTTGCAAGTAGGGATATTACTCTCTCTCTCTCTCTCTCTCTCACACACACACACACACACACACACACACACACACACACACACACACACACACAGAGGATACTTTGTTTTAAAGTAAGCTAGACTCTTTATGCCTGCTAAAGTTTGCCCTAATTATGTTCTTGAACCTGTGTTATAATGATAGTATGTTTCTCTTTCAATGATTTGAGACTATCTACTTATGTCAATATGAGCTGAATATTTATTCCTTTGCTGTCAAAATTCTTGGTGCACCATAGAATGAGATTATCATGGTATTATAGCTGGTTTCAATATTTGAGGTCTAGTGCCTCTATTTTAGTGGAATAATCTTTTGTGCCTTGACTTTCATCTTTTTTTTTTTTTAAGAAAGAAAAGAAAAAGAAAAAAGAAAGGTGGTTTATTTTGTCATTTCTTTTGATTAGATTTGATCTTGTTCTTCATATCCTTTGTATGGCAGTGGGTCCTTATTCACATGGAAGTGCATATGCAAATATTGCAGTAAGATAATTAATATAAATATTTTATCTTTTTGCAGAAGCACAAGGGCGTGGCAGATCCACTTGAAGTGGTTGCTGGAGAAATATCTGATGAGGCTGTTCTAATGTGTCTGGATGAATTCATGGTATCCTAGTAATAGTACTAGCACTTTTTTCCTTGCGCCTATAAACTATATCTGATTTATCTGTGTCTCAAGATTATATATTGATTTTCTTTTCTGTGTTGTTAAGGTAACTGATGTTGCTGATGCATTAATCCTAAACCGTCTGTTTGGACATCTATTCAATAATGGTGTTGTAAGTAGTTCAATACCATATGTTCTAGTCTCAACAAGTCTTTACAGTTTGAATTTCTGAATTTTCTTATGAAAATTAAAATAACTATTTGCTTTGTCTATATGGTATGAGTTAAGTGTAGATTCTTGTGTCCACTTCCAATCGTGCTCCTGACAAGCTGTATGAAGGTGGATTGCAACGGGAGCTGTTTCTGCCCTTCATTTCCACATTGAAGGTACGGGTGAATCTTATCTTATTCGAGAGTGGATATTAGATTGGTTCTGTTCTATGACTTTTAGGATTGTTTTTGACAGAAAATGGTAAAGAAGGAAATATAATAGCAAAAAGTGCTTAGGATTTTCAGATTTATGCTTGTAGGACCTGAACTTTAATTGGTTATTACTTACTGAACTTGTGTAAGTAGTGTGTTTAGGACCTTCTTTGTTTTACTTTTTCCTGGACTCTTTTTATCATTTATATAATGATTGGGAATTAATTTTCATTATAGGAAAGATGTGTTGTTCATGAAATTGGTTCTTCTGTAGACTATCGAAAAATGACTTCGGTATGATATCAAGTCCTTTTAGATTTCTCAGAATTTTATGCATTTTCCAGTGAAATTTATAATGAATTTTTCTTTTCATGTTTGCACTTGAACACAGGCTGAGCAAGGTTTCTACTTTATTGGAAAAGATTTATCAGTCTTTCTTAAACAAAAATTTGAACAATTAATTGGACAAGAAAAAGCTGGTCCACAAGAGGTGGAAGTAGTGATGGGAAGGACATTGCAGGTGTTTGCTAAGTTGAATATCCATAATGTCATACACAATACTTGCTCATATGTTAAGAAGCCTGATTCTTTATTATTAATGCAATAGGTTCCACTTGGTGCAAATGGATGTGCGTATTTTTCTTTCGAGGAGCTCTGTGACAGGCCTCTTGGAGCTGCAGATTATTTTGGATTGTTCAGTAAGTATATTTGATTTAGTAGAGTGAATTTAGACTTGGATATTGATTATATATTCATAATCATATGAAAGTTACTGCTTCTACATGGACAATTTGAGCCCTTCTCCATGGGACATTCATTTTTCTATTTCTGAACCCTTAAATTGTCCCATGAAGTGGAATTTTTTTTTTTCCCTTAAAGGGACTGCTCGTTATATTTTCTAGAAACTGCCAACATAGCATCAGGAGTCCTTTGCATGGCTTAAATAAACAATGCAGGGATTTCTTCAATACTTATGCCAGTTCATTTGTTTCCTTTCACAGATAATTTTCATACCCTTGCATTGGACGGTGTCCCAATATTTGGACTCAACAACAGGACAGCAGCATACCGGTTTGTCACTTTAGTTGATGTATGTTCCATTTCATCATTAATTAGTCATCATTGGTTCTAACTATGGTTTCTGTCTACCCCAAGCTCTTCTAGATTGATTTAATTGGTATCTTAATATAGTTTGCTAAGTGTGGGAGGTATAATGACTAAGAAGTATGTTCCAGCTGTCTTCTATAAATAATTGTCAGAGCAAGCAAAAGAATTGTTTTATAGATTGCATGACAGTCTGTGTATTATAGCCCACTTCATTATACTTTTCCACATTTCAGTTTAGATTCAAGTATGAATCTAATTTAGGATGTCCAAATGTATTCAATGGCTATTTGATTTTTGATATGTTCTTCCAATACCTCCCAATTCTCAGAATTGTTTGACAGAAAACTATTCTTTTGGACTTCTTGTAAGCCTTGGGGAAGGCCAATTGCCATGATATGACCTGTATAAATTGATATTGCAAAAGTTGATTAAACTTTTCCCTGAAACAGACAAATAGAGATTTATCTGGGTTTGGGAGCAATTGGAACTTGTTTTCCATGATATAATCCTGTATGATATAGAGGTTTTCATGCATATTGACTAACAATTGTGTTTAATGACTAGGAAGTATGTTCCAGCTGTCTTCTATACAAAAAAAAAAAAATAGAGCAAGCAAAAGAATTATTTTATAGATTGAATGCTAGTCTGTGTATCATAGCCCGCTTCATTATACTTTGCCGCCTTGCAGTTTATATTCAAGGATGAATCTAATTTAGGATGTTCAAATGTATTCAAGGGCTATTTGGTTTTTGATATATTCTTCCAGCACCTCCAGTTCTTGGAATTGTTTGACAGAAAACTATATTCTGGACTTCTTGTAAGCCTTGGGAAAGGCCAAGTTGCCATGACATGACCTTTAAAAATTGGTATTGCAAAAGTTGATTAAACTATGCCCTGAAGTAGACAAATAGTTATTTGTCTGGGTTTGGGAGCAATTGGAACTTGTTTTTCCATGATATTGTCCTGTATGACTTCAGGTTTCCATGCATATTGATTATAGTTAAACTGGGAGTGAGTAGAACTTGGATAAAATGATGCTGTTGATTTTGATTGCATTTGGAAAGAGTTTGCTCTTTTTTTTCTTTACTTTATTTTTAAAATTATTTCATTATACTGTATTAATTTATTTTTCTAGCAAGTGTCAATTTTTATGAGAAAAAACATTTTGCAGTAAGGGAGTTAATGTGGGCCTACAAATGCCATAGAAATGGTATGGAAGTCCTGAAAGTGTAATTTATTTTGCCAGCGCCAATTTTTTAGATAAATATTGTAAAATAAGCGCCCGTTTGTTGCATTGGACTAGACTGGATTGGATTAGAATTCAAGTTTAGTCCAATCAAATTAGACCATATGTAAAATAATCTAGTCTAGCCCATTCAACAAACGGGCCCTCAGGGAGTAATTGGGCTTAAAAATTCGTCTAATTATGGAAATAGCCTGATTGAAATATAGATATCACATAAGGTGAAAGTTGAACATTCCTCCACAAGTTTATTGTATGCATAACTGTAGATATTTCTCTGTTTTTCTTTTCTTCTTTTTTCCAGGAGAAGCTGGAGTTGGAATAATGCTATTTACCATTGTGTTTACAGGTGATGTATGAGAACAAGGCCAGACTTTTGTGTACAGCTGAGGGCAGTCCACTAGAACTTTTTGAAAGAATAGTAACAATTGCTGATGCTCAACAAATTGCACCTAGAACCTCTTCTAGGTCAAGGAAAAATGATGACTTTGACCTTTGTGTGGACAATGAACTGGGTTTTGCAAAAGACCGCACTATTAGTAGGTATGATGCTCCGGTACAGATTCTTTGAGAGTTCTGTAGAATAATAGGTTGATGTAATCAGCTATTGCTGATATGAAATTATATTCTTTCTTTCCACTGTTCTCATTAATCTCTCACTACACAGCTCCTGATCTTTCCAAGTAAAAGACACCCACTTCTCGTAAAATAATGTGACTAAAATCAAAGAAAGAAAGACTACTCTTGTACATTTGGATCACCAAGAATTTAATTAAATGCTTGATTTGGTTACTTTCCTTGATAGATTTAGCACCATCTGTCAATAATTGATAAACATTTTCAGTTGTTTATTCTTGGTAGATGCAATCATAATGAAGGATGATAGGGATTTTCAAGTTTTTTTGGTATCTTATGGACCCAGTCCACCTGTTTACTATCTGACCAAGTGTATATCATTAAATTTTTTTAAATATTGTTCAGTGATGCTTCCTAAGCACATACTATAGCTTTGTCCTTGGCTGTCACTCTTCATATTGTTTGATAGCTATATATGGACAGGTAATACACCATTGTAGTAGTGTGGCATTT
Organism: Ochetophila trinervis; assembly: GCA_003254975.1. Classification (NCBI taxonomy): domain Eukaryota; kingdom Viridiplantae; phylum Streptophyta; class Magnoliopsida; order Rosales; family Rhamnaceae; genus Ochetophila; species Ochetophila trinervis. The sequence goes on from QANX01001464.1 coordinate 9,436, forward strand.
TCAGATTTACCACTTCGATTATAGCACTAGTTATTGACTGCTTGTTACTTTATGATTTCTCAACCTTAGGTGAAGTCTTTTGTTTCATGTTCTATGAGGACCAGTTCTGTAGTGCTTATTGTTTTCAGTGTAATTGATGACTGAAACCGTTTATAACTCTAGATTAACAGAGATGAATAGCAAAGAATACTTAGAGCACCATGCTGCCATGGTAGCAGAGAAGAAGCAATAGAGTGGGAAGTGGGAGGGTGTAAATCAGGATCTGCTACATGCATTATACACAGAAAGATTTCAACAATTTACGTGGAAGAAAAGTTAATATGAGTTCAGAAGGTGAAGCAAAGTGAGGAATAAGTTTCATAAGATCTGCTAATTGTTACTTCAATAAATGTAATATTATCATTTATAAAGTGTGCATGTAACAAACAGCTGATGTTATCAAATCTGTATCAGAATAACCTCTCATTTCTACTAATAAATATCTCAATTTACAAAGTCCCGATTATTGTCGTGGCCCACAATTTATTTAAAGTCCATTAACACTTATATTTTGAATGTATTGGACCCAATGCCCTTTGTGGAGTCCAACTAATGTGTGGGTTTAAAAAAAAAAAATATCAAAGAATGATGTGGTTATGTCTGATGGATACTGGTTCAAAGTCCAGCCAAAAAATATCTTCAATGTAAGGTTCTGTATTTAAATAAGAAAAAAGAAAAATGAAGATGATCAACACAACCGTGGCGTCTTTGAGAACTCTCTCTAATCTCAGTTTTTGTCATTGCTTCGTTTAGCATAAGCTGTTGTGTCTTTGTGGTGTTTGGTGCCCTATTGTTCTTGCTGGGTTTGATTTCTTCCCTAGGTAATGGATTGAGTTGTGGACAAATGCCCTCTTTATTGGAGTCCCTGAAAACCTTAGATGTGCAACCCAAAAGGAAGGTGAAGGAGGATTGCTCTGAGAGGATTCTAGTGGCGAAGATTTTCAACTAAACGGTTTTCTGCAAATTCACGGTGATGGAAATTATCGTAAAGGCGTGGAGGGTAAAATCGAAGGTTAGAGTTGATAGGCTAAAGGGGAATGTTTTCAAGTTCTTTTTTTGCGTCCAAAGAAGATAGGGAATTGGTTTTCTGAGGAAGGCCTTGTTCTCTAAATGGTTGCACAGTTGGCTATGAAAGAGTGGTTAGCTAATATGATGGTTAATGATGTTTTCTTGGATACCTATGCCTTCATCATTTAGATCCATGGCCTTCCTTTGGCTATGATACATGAGAAAATAGCAGAGAAAATTGGGGGCAAAGTTGGGACGGTGCATCGGGAATCATTGCAGCCAAGTGTGGTTACGCATAGGTACTTGAAAATCAAAATGGATATTCCAGTGGGTAACCCTTACAAATTTTTTCTTTGCAAAAAACAATGGTGATGAAACTTGGGTCCAATTTAAATTTGAAAGGTTGAGAGATTTTATTACAAAGTTTGCAGTGATCGATCATGTGACGGAGCGATGTAGTTTCAGAAAATTAGCGATGGTCACCATGAAGGACGGAATCACTGCTTAAGTGTATGACTCGTGGCTTAGGACTGAGTATGAGGGTAGTCTTCTTTTCATCAACACACTAGAGAGTCCATCGGGGGTGAGGGCTAATGGGAAGTCAAAGGAAAGTTTCAAATTACTAAAGGAAGCATTATATGAAAATACTTTATTTTGCGAAAGTCTAAGTCAAAGCATTGAGAAATGTGTTGATGTTTTAGAGGCAAAAGAGGAGTATGAAAAACACAACTCTGTGTGTTGATTTGAAGGCTCTGAACTTGACTCTAGAATGACAATCTTCGGGGAATTCCCTGGAAATGTAGGCAAATGTCTTGCACTAATTTAGATTTTCTAACTATGATTCACAACAGCTAGTGCAGTGAGCTAGAGATTTGTTACATAATTTATCGTTGTGTAGCAGGGAGGAATGTTAAAGCTTGGGGGATGTGAGCCCAATGATTTTTTAGCTGAAATGGGCATGGCCCCTTTAGTGAATTTTAGCCCTTTAGAATTGAAAAAGCCTAAAGAGGAATGATGGATTGGTGGGGTAAAATGGGGGTCATACTACTCTTCAATCGAAATAAGAGAATGGACCATGTTATAGAATAGGCTTCTGGGGTCGGTGCTGAGTTAGGCTTAATTAAGGTGTTTCTTTTATTAGTACTACACAGAGCCCATAACCCAATTTTCTATTTGTGGGTAATACAATTGATTTTAATTCCCTTGAGTTGGCCTTTCGTGGGGATCAAGGGGCATATCTCGTAGCCCTCTCTCCAAAAGATGGAAAAATGATGCGCGAAGGAAGGGTCATCAAACAGAGTTAGGGCTTACTCTAGACAATCGATGGCTCTTTCAAAGGCGGGCCATGCCAGATTGTCTGCTGTGATTGGGCAAGCATCTAGCTCACGATGGGATTTTAGATGGCTGAAGAGGCATGCCGAGTCATGGCCTTCTTTGCCACTGAGAATCATCTTGTGGTATTTGTTGTGGTATATTTTACTCGCAAGTGCACGAATCAATAAGTAATAAAGTAGATTCCTTTTAAAAAGAAAACTGATATCGATCCCATTAGGAATAATGTCTCTAGTAGTAAATTTAAATCAATTGTAAATTAAAGTTAACAAAAGTAAAAGAGTTGTTTGAATGATTGTTGTTGAGTAACCAAGCATGAATTGAAAAACAATAATATTAAAATTGAGAAAGGCAGCAAGTAAATATTCCAAAGGTTTTAAGAAAATAAAGATTATGACTTCACCACAATTACTCGTATTTAGCCCTAATGCATTTTAGATTCATAAGTTAACCCCCCTTTGACTATAAGTGACTAGAAGTTGATTCCTCAATGTATTCTAATCTAGCAAGCATAAGGTATTTAATTATCCCTAATCTAAATACCGAAATATAAGCCTTAAGACATGCAAACTCAATATGTTCTTGTCAAAGTTGTCACTAAGGCATGCAATATTCCTATAACCATGTATTTCATTGCCTATCCATATTTATATCCCTTATTTCTAAGCCAATATAAATACTAAATCAATCCACCTTTTCATGGAAGCATTAAGGAGGATCACATCTTGAAAAGGTAGGTCAAGGGGACCCTCTCTCTCTTTATTTGTTCATTTTATGTTCTAAGGTTTTATCTCTATTACTCGAGAAGGATAATTGTAACACCACACTCTCTCTCCAACCAATATTGTCTCCAATTTAGCCACCGCACTTTAGACGGTATGGAATTTTTGGTCAGACTTCCCAGGGGGTCACCCATCCTAGGAATGCTCCCACTGGAGCACGCTTAACCCCAGAGTTCTTCCAACTCTGAAGCCAAACGCTCTGAAAAGGCCTTGGTTGTTAAGAGAGTGCTTACTTTACATTTGAACCATTACCACATGACCCCTTTTCCACACCTGGGCGATGTGGGATTGGACACCGATCTCTGCCAATAAGGTAGCCTGCCAGTGCCTCGCACCCGCCCACACTTACTTTGGCTATGCCAGTAAGGTAGCCTGCCAGTGCCCTTTGCACCCGCCCACACTTACTCTAGCTTTTTAGATCCGGGTCGTCACAATAATGGCATCCAGGGGATTAAGATTAATAGAACTATCCCTGGGATTACACACTTGATGTATGCATACGACTTTTTATTGGCTTGTAGAGCATGTGAAAGAAACACTGTTGTAGTTACAAATTGCCTGAACATGTACTGTGACTAGTCTAGTCAGTTGATAAATGTCGAGAAGTTGAGAAAACACTCTAAGCTTGACGAGAGGAGGATTTGTGATGAGTTGGGGGTTCAGAAGCTGAAAAAGGGATCTTTGTATTTGGTCAATACTTTCCTCATAAGGAGAAACCAAATGAAGGAATTTGGCTTTCTAAAGGAGAAGGTTCAGTCACGTCTTGATGGCTGGAAAAGCCAACTTCTTTCATAAGTAGGATGGGCTACTCTTATTTGGTCTGTCATCCAAGCTATATCGATTTATAGTATGACCATGAACAGAGTTCCAAAAAGGGTATGCTAGTATTTGGACTCGATGTCCCAGAGGTTTTGGTGGACTGTCAAGGCGCCTATCAAGCATTTTCTTGTTGGAAATTGTGAGAAATTCTCCGTAGACACCGCGAACAAGGAGGACTTGGTTTCAAGAGATTTACAAATATTAACACTGCACTATTGGCCAAGCTGGGTTGGAAGCTAGCTAGAGGTGAAAATAGTTTGTGGACTCGCATTATGAAGGCCAAGTATTTTGGGGGATCTTCGTTATCTGACCGCTAGCCTAAAATGAGGGTTCCCTTGTTTGGAGAAGCAATTGAGTACTCAAGATCTTGTTAAATTGGGTTTGTGCTTCGCCTTAGAAGATGGATGGTCTATTAATTTTAAGAAGGACTCTTGAGTGCTTTGGTTAAGGGGTAAAGTCCCATCCCTAGGGAGGGAGTTGATGCCTCACGTATTCGTTGGGTTGCGAAGATGGTGAATGTTCAATAATATGTTTGGAATGTAAAACTGTTGAGGAGTGTGGTTCGGGATGAGGATTTTTAGGCTACTATATGGTTATGTATGCCTGACAAAGGGTCAAAGATGAGTTGATGTAAACTGCAGTGAAGTAAATACCTTTTTGAATGTATCATAGATGTAGCTCTGCATAATTTTATTAAATCATCAAAGATTATCTCTACAAAATTTCATGGCAATTGAATCATTCAACCAGTGCAGTTTATTCTTTAAAGTTAAAAAAATTTGCAGTTGCGATATACTTTCACTTCTATGGAAAAATTGAGTTTTGAATGCATTATTCATGTTAGAATATATAAACGTCTCTAGAAATCCAAGACATAGGCCTAACATTTTCAAGAAGGAGAGAGAGATTCAGAGCTCCTTTGGTTAATCAAAAGGTGGTTTGAATCAGGTTGATGTGAACTAGTGATAAGTAAATAAAGTTTTCTTTATCTATTTAGATTGCCACTTAAGCTTTGATGACAAGGATGTCACATCCATTGCCATAACAACTAATCAAGTCTACATGGAATATTGTTCAGAAAATCGAATGAGGAAATAAGAGATTTATTGGAATCCATTATTTATTTATTTCCTTATTGATTGGAGATTAAGAAATTTGAAATTATAGAAATCAATATCTATCCCTACACGGACTGATATGGACAGCACTAATAGGAAATTAAGAGTATTATTTTCTGGATTTTATTTGATAATTTGAATTATTAGAAAATTAAAATGCCCATAATTTCTCTATAGGTGGCAGCAAAGAGAGAAATTTAGGGTTAGAAGGATTGCAACACTAGTCTCTATATAAGCTTCCATATTGTTGAAAGTTGAAGTAGTGCCATAATGGCAACAACTCGCTCTCTTCTCTCCTCTCCATTCCCTCTTTCTTCTTTGTTTTTGAATTTCTCTTAGTGCCATAATGGCAACTAATCAAGCTTTGTTTTTTCTTTAAATTTGGTTTTCTAGATTTCATGCTAGGTTTTGTTTCTTTTGCATTTTTGGTCAATTTGCATTGAAATAATATAGTTGTTTGCTATCTAAGTTTTGTTTTGTATTTTGATTGATTTCAGTCACATAAAAGGAAAAAAAAATATTTTGTTCTTACTTTGTTTCGGTTTTATTGTTTTATTTATGTCTAGTCTTTTCTTTTATTTTTTGCATGTTTGATTGGTGATTTTGTGGAGAGAAAGCTGCTGGAAATTGAAGATTCATTCTCCACAATTTCAAGACAACAATCAGCTAGCAATGCAAAAGGAGAGATAAGTTGTTTCTTTTCAGTTTTTTGGTGTTCATAGGTTTTGTGTTTTTGAGTATTTTGGTTTTTGTATTTGTTTTGCTGTTTTATTTTGATTTTTGTTAAGTGTCTATTTGTTTTTAATTTCTGGTTTTGATAGAGTCAAAAGAAAAATACAAAAAACTAATTTTTGTTTGATTTGCTACTTATTTTCAATTTTTTGTCAAATCTATCCATTTTTGTCGTTTTAAGTTGTGATTCTCTTTTAAAATTTATTTTAATTTTTCCTTTGGTATGTTTTCTTATCATTCATCAGAATGTATTTATATATATTTCAGAATTTTTTAAGTGTTATGTTTAGTGTTTTTAGCATCATAGGCTTTCAGCTTTCAAAATAAAAAGGTTTTCTGCCAAGTTTTGTTTGTGTTCAATTTTCAGACAGTTAGAGATTTATTTAATTTTTTCCTTTTCTTAAGGCATATTAGGGAGTATTTATAAATTTTTACAGATTTTTCAAAACATTATTTCTAGTTTTTTTAGTGTGTTGAAGTTTCAGATAATAAAATAAAAAAAATATTTTCCAAATTTTGTTATTTTCGGTTGTAGCATTTTTTTGTGTGTCTGTGTGTGTTCAAGTCATATAAAAAAATACGAAAACATAAATTATTTTTGCATTCATTTTAGGTTTGTTTACGTAGTTTTTATCAAAGCTGTCTAGTTTTTACAAATTTTGTTGAATTTTCGGATTTGGTGTCTTTTAGCATTTGAATTCAATTTTTTTTTCATTTCTTTTCAGTTCTATTTCATTTTTTTATGTGTCTAGGTTAGGGTATATTACATCCCCCTCCCTTGAGGTTTTTCTAAATGATAATTAAATCTCTGAGGTTTGCTTAAGTTACATCTCTCTCCCTTTCGTTTATTTTTTTTCCAGTTAAAATTAACTGGATAAGGGCATTATAATATTTTTGCACATCTGACGCACTGACACTGACACTAATGCACTGACACTGACATCTAAATTACATCCCCTCCCTTCTATTTGTTTTGCAATCACACCCCCTACTAATTGATTTTTTCAATTAATACAAAAATGTATTTTTTTTACCAAACTTAATTAAAGACATGGAAATATATATACATATTTTCTTTTTAATTACAAATTAAAAGACAAAAATTTTATATCTAAAAATATTATACATACATATATATATATATATATATATAGAAATTTGCTATAAAACATACTTGTTGGGCTCCATAAGCTCCCTAACAAAGATATTTTTATCTANTTTACTTTTTTCTTGAATTTGTTTTTTTTTAAAAAAATTTGCTTTGGATTTTATAGCATTTAAACTATTGGGTTAAAAAAAATTGCTATACAGAACACAACAATAGGATATGTTTTAGTGTTTTAATCATATCTTTTTAGTTTTTTTTTTTTTTTTTGTAGTTGAAAAAAAGATATCCTTATTCTAAAATTTTCCTCTATATATAGGGTTTTGCTATAAAACTCACATGTTGGAGAGCTTATAGAGCCCAATAGATAGTTTTTTTTTCTTGAATTTCATTTTTTAGTTCTATTTTTAAAATCCAAAGCCAAATTTTTTGTAGTTCTATATATATAGGAATTTGCTAAAAAAAAAAATTGGCTTTGGATTTTAAAAATAGAATTAAAAAAATTCAAGAAAAAAAACACATCTATTAGGCTCTATAAACTCTCCAACATGTGAATTTTATAGTAAAACGATATATATATAGGGCAGCTGTCCTGGGAGACGCCGCCTAAGTGTATATAGGCGAATAGGCTATATTTGCAATTTAAGTGAAACTTTGGAAAGTTTAGAGGAAAAAAGCCGTGTAGAAACAATCAAAATTAATTTGACCTTCAAAAAATTTCCCAATTTCTAAAAATTTCTCCCCCGCGTGAGAGGAGTTATGTCTTCTTTTCCCTTTTATTTTCTACTTCTTTTCTTTTTTCCCCGACTATTTCCCCTGCTTCTTGGCCGCTCTTGCCGCTGTTCGCGACCAGGTCTTCTTCTTCGTGTTCTTTTCGCAAAACAGAAGCTTCGCATTTTAGGAAAAAAATTTCCTAAAAGCTTTGTCGACGATTTAGGTTTTCTTTTTCCCTTTTATTTCCTTTTTCTTTTCTTTATTCCTCGACGATTTCCCCTGCTTCAAACATTTTCTTCCTAAAAGTTTCTCCGCTCTCGCCTCCGTTCGCGACCATACCATAATCGTGTTTTTTTCGCATCTTTCATTCTAAAGTACCGGTAAGCTTTGCATCCGTTTTTAAAAATCTTTTTTTTTTTTACTATTTTTCTTTCTGTGTTTTGTTATGATGTTCAATATTATTATTATTATTATTATTATTATTATTATTATTATTATTATTATTATTATTATTATTATTATTTTTTATGATGTTTAATAATGTTCACATCTTATTTCTGATTTTATTTCATTTTTTTCTCCTTTCTTTAGACTTTGGGGAAACGATTCTGTGGTTGTTTCTTTTTTTTAGGTAGAAAATGTTTGCATCTGAATTTGTAGTTATTTATTTTTTTTGTAGAAAATGTTTGCATCTGAATTTGTATTTCTCTTTTTTAGGTAGAAAATGTTTGCATATGAATTTGTAATTAAGCTTTTAAAAAGAAAGGATGGATGAGTTTTTTTTTTTTTTAATTTTTCCTTTGTTTAGTCTTTGGGGAAACGTTTGCAGTGTCTTTATTTTTTATTTTTTATGGGTAAAACACGTTTGCAGTGTGTAGTTTTAAGCTTTTAATACATCTTTCAAATTGTCAACTTCTCTTTTATTTGGTACAAAAGATGTTATTATGCCAATAGAAATTCCAAAGCACAGTAAAATTCTTAATCTGATGATTTTGATGCTTAAGTAGATGTGTTAGGACAGAATTATGCATGAAGTGAACACTCATAACAAACAAACAAATTTATGCATGAAGTGACTTTTGATTCCTTGGCATGTATGCATAAAGTGAACACTCAGAACAAACAAATTTACATAAATGTTAGCGTATTGCTGTCCTGTTGATAATGTAACTATTTAATGATTAATGTATGCATGAAATGAACACTCAGAAAACGTTTGGGTTTGCAGTGGCTTTTTTCAGTCCTGTATATCAATCATGTTGGACAGACTGTGGTTTTTATCTTCTTTTTTTTTGGTAGAAAATGTTTGTAGTGGTAAGTAATTAAGCTTCTATGACTTTTTTGCCTAGGTATTAATGCTAGACTTATCACACTAATAAATAAAATTTTCTTTTCAAGCACTTTAGCATTCCTCTGTTTTCCATTGATAACAAAATTGCCCACTGCTTTGTTAGTTTTGTTTTGGAAATTCTTATGATATTGGAAATTCAATATGCTAAAAAATTAAAGAACTACTATCTGTTTGTTTTATCTTTGGGGAGAGTTAACATAATATTGAATTAATGCATAGATTGTGTGGAAATTCTTTTTTATGTTTCTATGGTTCGGTAATGAATATCAATATTTTCTGATTTGGTAATGGAGTTGTTTTTAGGTACAATGTCATCATCAAGTACGAGTGATATTTTTTTCCAACAAAAATGTAAATGTGGCTCTTATATGAAACCAATGATATCTCGTTCAGAAAAAAATCCAACTAGAAAATTTTGGAAATGCAATAATATCAAGGTTTGTATACAATATTCTTAAATGTGTTACATTAAATTTATATTTCAAATAACTTATTGACTATGTGGCTACTTTACATGATGGTGAATATTGTGGAAATTTTATTTGGGACGATGATATACAATATAGCTCAAACTGGAGTAATTTACAGAAAGATGGACCTATTGTTTATGAATCGGTGGAACTGAAAAGAGAAGTCCGAGAGTTGAATTCCAAAGTGAATGCTACGTACAAAATTTTAATTCAAAAGCAACAAGAAAACAAACAAAGAGCTCTCATGAGACGAAAGATTATTTATTACCTATGTGTATTTGTTATACTTTTAGGAGCTATTTATTTTATTATACTAATTTAGATTTGGAAAGCTATAACCTGCTGTATTAACCTGTTGTGTTAATCTACTGTAACATATGTTTATCATGGTGTGTCTTGTTGAATATTTACAACCTGCTGTAAAATTTTATTTATGACAATTTGCTGCAATACCAGTTGTAAGAAATAATGCATATACTATTTTCCTGCTGCAATTAGCATGGATATTCTCCACCACAGGAAATAAATGTGAGAACCTCCACCATTCATGAACTTATTGCTAGAACATTTATTTTTAGTTCACTATAGTAGTGTAGTTAATAAGTTATTTTCAATCAGTACTCCAATCACAGAATGAAATCTGGGATCAAGTCATTAGGTTCTTGGGAGCATATAAATGTATGACATACTTTAATAGTATCTCCAAGTGAAAAAGGCTTTGAAAACTGCATAGATAGACAGAACACTTAGCACATTTCCAAGGATATCTTTGGCAGCAAAAGCATTAGCAACTCCTATGTTATAGTGCAACAATATATATTTCCAGTTATAAATTCAATGATTAATGAAATTCTATTAATACAAAAAAAAAAAAACTAATACATTAAATAAATTTCTTGTGTCAAATAACAAATACATTAAATAAACTTCATAAAATTCTCCTTCATTCAAATTGCAAAAACACATGCTACAAATACTAACATTAACTTCCACAACCAACATTGACTAGATGATAACTTGCACTTCATTCTTCAGTTGGAGCTGGCTTATCACATCTATACTCTCTTGGTTGAGGCAAATACATTTGATTCTACAAATATCAACAATTATCATAATTAAACAAAAGCAATGTAATATAACACTAGGATAACAGTTAGTAATTGTCTCAGTAAATTTGTTTCAAACTATGGATAATTTCTTTATGATTAATACCCAATAATAATAGAAATTGTTTTGTTCACATGAAGAGTTGACTACATGAGTTAATTAAGAAGCATCAATATGACTAAATATAGAGTATTTGCATATCAAAACATGCAATTTGAATCTTATAATTGATTCTAAAATATATCATTAGTTGATGCTACTAATCTCAACCTTTTTAGAAAATTCCCTACAGCAACCATATTAAACCCTCAATCATCATGAGCTACACACCCTTACCAACTAATATGACAGACAAAATAATTCACAATAAAAAAATGTACTATTACATAAACAGGGCCAAATCAAATCAATTGACTTGAAGAGCTAGCAGACATTTTTATATAGTAAAAGTTGAACTTGTTGCTGAAGTTTTTGAAAGGAAAAAAATGCTATAAAGATGTGCCATATGAGACAAATATTTCATAAACTATACTAACAATAATTAATTCATAGAAACATCATATAATTTCATATTTCCACACCTAACATTGATTAATGCAGGATACAGAACCAAAAGTTAAAATTATGGAGTACCCTGCAAATTAGAGAAGACAAACTTTGGATTTTCTCAAAATTACACAGGGAAACTACAAAACTCCACTGTTGTTTCTAATGATTAAAGGGTCTAGGGACTGTTCCTTTATACCAAAATATGCATCACTCATACTTTGTCTATGACAATATGACATAATTACACACTGACGCAAATTCTAAAGAATAAAACAAATCCAATATGGATATTCTGTTAGTAATATCCAAGACTCCAAGTGAACTTTTAATCAAGCACTATAAGCAATGATGCAAGTCATGCAACAGTGAAAATATAATAATGATTAGCAATACAGACATCACACGATTAAATGCCGTTAAACTTATTCAATTTGTATTAGATATGATCCAACACACGATATCACACAATCATTAGGTAGGCACCGTGTGACTTTCAATCCTATATTGACACGTGTCAGATAATGTATTTTTTACTTCTAATTCATTGATGGGTTGCAACTAAATAATAATATTGATTAATTGTTGGTGGTCGTGTTTTTCTTAAACCTTCTCAAATTCTCGATAACTAATATCAAAAAAGTAAATCTCAATAACTTGAATCTCTATCAAAAATAAATAATAATAATAATTCCCAAAAAAAAAACTTTAATTCAATTGTAGTACAACACCAACAATGCAAAATCATAGAAAGAAAAAAACCAGTATGCCCAACATGAAAGAAAAAAAAAGGGATGGCGGATGGGAAGCTTAAGGCTGACATTTATGTAATTAATAATATTGAACATCATAAAAAAACACAGAAAGAAAAACAGTGATACTTCTGGTACTTACGAAGGGAAGATGCGAAGCTTCTGTTTCGCAATAAGAACACGAACGGCAGTGAGAGCAGTGAAGAAGAACACCTAGTCGTGAACGGCAGTGAGAGTGACGAAGAAGAAAACCTGGTCGCGAACGGAGGCGAACGCGGCGAAGAAGAAGACTTGGTCGTGAACGGCAGCGAAAACGGCGAAGAAGCAGGGAAAATCTTTGGAGAAGAAAGAAAAGAAGCAGAAAAAAAAGGAGAAAGACGACCTAAACGAGGGAAAATTTTTTGAAAGTCAAATTAATTTTGACCAGTCAACATATATCATTTGACTTTTTTCAAATTAATTTTGACTGTTTCTACCTGGCTTTTTTCCTCCTAAACTTTCCAAAATTTCACTTAAATTGCAAATATAGCCCATTCGCCCATATGCACTTGGGCGGCATCTCCCAGGACAGCAGTCCTGTATATATATATGAAAATTCTAGAATAATAATATCTTTATTTTAACTAAAAAAAAATAAACAGATATGACTAAAACACCAAAACATATCCTATTGTTGTGTTTTGTATAGCAATTTTTTTTGGTTTTTTTTTTTAACCCAATAGTTCTAAATGCTATAAAATCCAAAGCAATTTAAAAAAAATTAAGAAAAAAAATAAAATTATCTTTGTTGGGGAGCTTATAGAGCCCAACAAGTATGTTTTTATAGCAAATTCCTATATATATATATGTATAATATTTTTAGATATAAAATTTTTGTCTTTTAATTTGTAATTAAAAAGAAAATATGTATATATATATATATATTTCCATGTTTTTAATTAAATTTGGCAAAAAAATTTTTTTGTAATAATTGAAAAAATCAGTTAGTAAACAAATAGAAAGGAGGGGATGTAATTTAGATGTCAGTGTCAGTGCGTCAGCATCAGTGCGTCAGAAGAGGGTATATTTGTACTTTACTTCGCCACGTAGAAGAGAGAATAAATTTACCGGATGTAAATCTAACGGAAGGGAGGGGATGTCATTAGGACAAACCTCAGGGATTTAATTGTAATTTAGGCAAATCTAAGGGGAAGTGGATGTAAAATACCTTTTGGACAAAATACAAACTTAGCATAATCCAAACAATAATAAATAAATTATCATATAAAATATATTGTATAAAAATTTATTTTACAATAATAGACTATATGGAAATTACTCTATTAAAATTTTCACATGGAAATGGATAGATTTATTAAAATTATTTCAATTTATTTTTTTAAAATATAATAAATTATGTAATTTAATGATATAAGTATACATATTTATCAGCTTGTCACTATGTTAATAGTATTTTATATTTATATCATAAACATGAGTCAAAATTTAAAAAATTTAAGTTTTAGTTTATTTATTTTTGGTTACTAACGTTTAATTTGTTTTTTAAGAAAAATAATTTTTTTGGTTATTAAATGGGTTGGCACGAGCACGAATATATCAGCTTTTAAATGGACCGAACCAGCACGGCACGACCCATTTTACACCTCTAGACTAAATGATACATTTAGCATTATTATTTTGTTAGACTTGTATAAAATTGAACTCAACCATAAAGTATTTATTATTAATTACTTGGTTTATATTATAAAACAAGGTTAATTCCAATTAGAACCTTCGACGTTTGCGGTAATTATAACACTCTCTCTAAAATTTCAAAAATTACAAAATACATTTTTTACCTTCAAAATTAGTCTATTAAATCATCCTTTTTACCATTCATGGCATATCAAATTACAAAAATACCTCCAAAAACTTTTAAACGATGTTTATTTTCTCAAAATATATATAATATATAATTTTTAAACAATTTTTTCTTATTTTTTTTGTTCTTCTCCTATATATATATATTCCCCCCCCCCCGCTTCCTTACAGTCTAACTCCAACCCTTTTCTCTCCAAAATACGCAATGCCACTTCTTGATATCTATCTTGGAGAAAAAATTCATATACTTTGTGAGTACCCACTTATTCTATTTATTTAATGACACGCTTATTACTTGGACACATCAGCTAACATTTTATTCTCTTCCACAAACCTCTTCCTCTCCCAAAACATAGCTCTCCCTCTTTCCCTTTAACACCAAAATCCAAAAACATACCTCAATCAATATTCTCTATCAATGCTTTTATATCATAAACCAAATACACAACCACAATTTTATATTTCAAAGAGCTCTTTCTTTGTATACAAAAGAAACCATAAAGTCATAAGAAAGGAGCTGCCTCCAGGAGACCCCAAGAAAAGGCAGGTAAAAGGTTGAGAAGGAAACTCTCATATGGTGAACTGCTTCTTCTAACAAGGAGTCCTTCTACTCTGATCTGAGCCTTTCTCAGGTGTGGAGTTTTTTTGCTATCCGGCGGAGGTTCGTTTACGTGATCTGGGAAGGTAGGAATGGATTCAAGGCACATGAGTGTTCGAGAACTATAGGAATCCTTAAGCGCGATTACTCTGCAACCATGCTCGAAAGCGGAGGGTCACAGAGGGGATCTCTTGCTGCTTGGGAAAATCCTAGCTACAAGGAGCTTTAGGCGATTTACTTTAAGCAAAATTATTTCGAAAGCTTGGGGACATCGGTCTAGAGTTCAAATTAAAAACTTAGGGTACAACACCTTCAAATTTCAGTATGTTTCTAAAGAGGAGAGATATAGGGTATTCTGAGGAAGACCTTGGTCTATCAATGGAGCTCATATGATATTGAAAGAATGGCCAGAAACGATGGCCATAACTAAAGTCCCTTTCGAAACCACGACCTTCATAATCCAAATCCATGGTCTTCCTCCACTATTTTTACATGTTGGTACTGCAAAATTAATTGGCAAAAGGGTGGAAAGTGTTCATGAGGAGTCAATATCCAAGAAGTGCATGGTGGCACAGCATTTCCTACGATTCCGAATAGATATTGAAATGGGAAAGCCTATTCAGGCAGGATACTTTCTAAGAAACAATTCAGATGATGAACATTGGGTTCAATTCAAATATGAAAGGCTGGGAGATTTTTGTTGTAAATGTGGCATGCTTGACCACATTACTGGGAGGTGCTCGTTCGCTAAACTGGCAACTATCATGTCGGTGGATGGGGCTACGGCGCAGCTGTATGGTCTTTGGATAAAATCGGAGCATGGCGGTGATTTGTTGTTTGTAAACACCCCGATGGTTGAGCTGAACGAGCTAGACTCGGACAAAAAGGGAAATGGTTTTGAGTTACAAGTAAACTCAAATTTCCCGACCAGTGAAAGCCTCAATCACAGACTAGAGTATGCTTTGAATGGCGGGAAAGAGACTGAACAGGAACTGCAGAATGCAGCAGAAACATGTTAGGAGTTTGGGGCCCTCAAATTGACTATAGAAAGGAATCTTCTAGGGAATGGCCAGACTTCATAGCATAGTTGGTCAATCAGGTGCGTATCTTGAACAATTATCCCCAAATCTTAGCCCAATGGGCCACAAGAGGGCTCAATAATATTACTCTTTTAAATCATCAGAAAAGACAGGAAATTAACCCTAGGCTATTAGGCGAAATTGGGCTTCGTCCAACTTACAAAAGCTCACCTTTAGGGATTTATAAGCCAAGGCCAATTCGTGAAAGTCCAGGTGTTCAGAAGATACTCAGTTATTCCAATAACCAAAGTCCAAGTAAAAGGCAAAGGGACATTATTATTGAAGAAATAATCAGTTTAAAATCTCAAGTGGTCTCCCAATCATCCCACGATTCATTACCAGAGAATACAGCAAGAGCATTCCAACTTGGTAGAGGGGAATATGTCTCAGGAGGCAGTGCTAGGAGGTGGAAAAGAGAAGCTCAGAGAAGGACTCAGAGCAAGGGAGGTGATAAGGCTGGAGCAAGCTCCTCACTATCAGCTCTACCATGGGATTTTCTCAAGGCCGATAAGGCGGGCTAACACATGCCCCATACCTTTGAGATTTCTTTCATGGAACTGTAGAGGCCTAGGTAATGGAGATACGTCAAATTCCCTTCGAAGGTTATGCAAGAACAAGCAACCACATTGCTTGTTTCTAATGGAAACCAAATTAGGCAAAGATAAGTTTGGAAGATTGGGACAGAGACTGGGTTTCAAAATTCAGTTTTTGTGGAGGCCAAAGGAGCAGTCGGTGGCTTGGCTCTTTTATGGACAAATGATGTTGATCTCAGGGTGGTGTGGGCGAGGAAGTGTCTAGTTTGTTGTAAAATAACAGACCCAGTCGTTGGCACCTGGCATCTAATGGGGTGTCATGGCACTTCGTACATCTCATAAAAAGAAATGTTTTGGGAGAAGCTAGAACAAACAGCTAGAGAATGCAAACTGCCATGGGCTATAATAGGGGACTTCAACGAAGTCGTAGAAGGGAATGAAAAGATGAGAGGCAGAGAAATCTAGAAACGTAAACTGTTTCTGAAATCTTGTATCTAGGCTTTGGGAGCAGTGAACCTGGGTTTTGTTGGAAAGAAGTTTACATGGGAAAACCAACAGGCTGGCTGCTGGCATATTAAGGAAAGAATTGATCGTGTGATTGCTAGCAGAGATTGGGTACCCTTGTTTGATGAAGCTCAAGTGGAACATATGTTCGCTCTAGAATTGGATCATTCACCTATTATGCTATCCACGGTAAACGAATGGAAGAATGGCCGACGTCCCTTTAGGTTTCTAAATGTCTGGGAGGAGGATCAATCCAGTCATGCAGCAAGCTTGGGCAGAGAATATTAGAAGGGGCATGGAAGCTCAAAAATTACTATGGAAATTGAACGCGACTCGTAATGCCTTGTGGAAATGGAATAAAAGCAGTTTCAGGCTAGCTTACGTAAAGATTAAAGAGCTGGAGTTAGAACTGATGGATTTACAGTTGGGAATTAATACTTGCAAGAGTAGGAGGGAGAGTTTCGAATCTCAGCTAAGAATGCAGAGGAGGAGAATGGAATCCATATACCACCCGAAAGCCAGGGAGTTGTGGATTGCCGATGGTGATAGAAATACAAAATATTTCCACACCAGTGTGCTTATGAGAAGAAGAGAAAATTGAATACACGAAATAGAGAAGGATGAGATTTGGCTAAGATCGCCAGAATTGGTGGGGAACTATTTCATTCAAGAATTCCAGGAGTTGTACTCCACTAGTAGCCTGATCATTCCCCCCTCAGTGAGGAATTTTGGGAGACATGAAATATCGGACGTTGACAACTTATCGATTCTACGCATACCTTCTGTGGAAGAAATCAAGGAAACTATATGGAGTCTTCACCCTCTCAAGAGTCCAGGATATGATGGATTCCCCGGATCCTTCTACAGAACTTATTGGACCACCGTGCAAGCTCAAATCATTGATTTTGTCCAAGAATGCTCTCGAACCAAGGGAATGCCAAAAGGGGTAAATATAACATTTCTAGTTCTTTTGTACATGAGTCCATAGGCAAAAAATTTCAATCATTTTCGCCCTATTAGTTTATGCAATTTCTCCTATAAGATCGTTTCCAAGATTTTGGTGAATAGGATAAAGCATATGCTGGCTAGAATCATCTCCCCCAACCAAGGGGCTTTCATTGCGAATAGATGGATTGCGGAAAACACGATGGTTGCTCAGGAGCTTGTGCATTAAGTAAGGAAACATAAGGGCAAAAAGGGTCTAATGATTGCAACTGGATCTCAAAAAGGCATACAACCGAATCGAATGGCTGTTAGGCATGGGGTTTTTCTTCTGAGGTAAGAAGAAGGGTGTTTAATATAATAATGATTAGTGGAGTATGAGATATTGGTCAATGGGAGTACTATGGGAAAGGTGGAGCCGGCTAGGGGGTTGAGACAATGGGATCCATTGTCTCTTTATCTATTCATAATGTGTGCAGAGGTTTTGTCTCGATTGTTGGTAAAAGATGGAGGAATCCAAGGGATCAAAATATGTAGAGACACACCGGCTATTTCCCATCTACTCTATGCAGACGATTTGCTCATTTCATGTCGGGCGAACAAGGAGAATGCACACGCTATTCTAAAATCTAGTATTATGTTTTCCTGAAACACACTAGCGGCTACCAAAAGGAACATAAGAGAAGTGTTGGGGGTGAAGGAAATGGAAGAGAAAGTAATCTATCTTGGCAACAGGCTAATCTTCGGGAGGAACAAATCCAAAGAACTAGACTGACTTAAAGAAAGACTGCAATCTCGATTGGAGGGGTGGAAGAGCCAGTTTCTTTCAAAAGCAGGCAAGGCTACTCTCATTAAAGTGGTTCCCAAGCAGTGCCAGTCTACACCATGGCCACTTTCCTTGTTCCAAAAGGGGTATGCAAAGAGATGGATGGAATGATTAGTCAATTTTGGTGGGGTTCGAAACAAGATGGTAGTTGTAAAATGGCTCTAAAGTCTTGGACCTCGATGTGTTTGCCAAAAAGATGTGGAGGTTTGGGGTTTAGAAGGTTTTCAGATATTAACAAGGCCTTGTTAGCTAAATTAGGTTGGTATGTGGTGAAGGGTGGGGAGAATATGTGGACATCTAAGCTCCGGAACAAGTATTTGAAGGAAAAACCATTCTTTGAGTGCATGGCCAAGAGAGGAGACTCTTTTGTGTGGAAGGGTATCTTTATTCCAAAGAGCTGGTAAGGGATGGAGCATGCTTTCGTGTAGGAGACGGAGCTGGAATTTACCCTTGGAAAGATCCATGGATTCCATGGAGACAAGGAAAAACAATTTCTGTCAAAGAGGGAGGTTCAACTTGTGGGGTCTCAAAGGTGGTGGATCTTATTGAGCAACCAAACATGAGATGGAAGGAGGCCTTACTCGCTGAAATTTGTGATGATTCGTGTATTGAAGATATTAAAAGGATAGACCTTCCATGTTGCCAATTAGAGGACAAGTTGTGCTGGATTGGTAACAAAGCATGGATTTTCTTTATATGGAGATTTTCCTGAAACATTGTCTCATTTGTTTTTGAATTGGCAAGTGTCCAAGGCAGCTGCCTTTGCTAGCAAATATGGATTGAGGATGCAACCTTTTCAACGAATGGACATGATCCCTTTTATCAATTCTTGCTTAAATAGTCAAGGAGGAACTGATCCATTCCTCTGATATTTGTGACTATTATGCATGTTATATGGCAAGTTAGAAACAAAGTCCGATTTGGAGGTTCTTTTGATGTAGCCGATACGATTAAGCTTTGGGAGACATGGGTTGATAAGTTTTCGAGTTTGAGTAAAGAGAAGCCAAGTAAAGCGATCAATATAAGAAGGAAGGATAGCTGGAATTTGCCGCAGACAGGTGGTATTGCAGTAAATGTTGATGCAGCATGGATGAATGGCAATTCTGCAATGTCTGTGGTAGTGCAAGACCATAAAGGGGGGCTGATTCTAGTGGCAGCTTCCATTGTAAAAACCGAGTCAGCAATGCAAGCATAGTTGAAATCCTTAAATTGGGCGTCGGCTTTGTTGGATGGAAAAGGATGGGACAAATTGGTCTAGAAAAGTGATGCAAAAAAGGTGGTTGAAATGGTCACTGATGGGGAGGAACCATCCTTTTGGTGGTTTAGGAATGATTTAGTGGAAACTAAAAAATGGTTCACCAGCCACAACTGGTCCCTAGAATGGATTCCTAGAAGTGCTAACATAAGGGCTAATGCTGTGGAAAATTTTTCCCTTAACTCTAAGAAAGATTTGTTTTTTGAAGGGGAAGACATTAGTCTCTTACCCCACTGTATTTTTGTTTCTCTAGACCCTGAGCTGATGTTTATTAGCTCTGGTGTGTAACTCCCCGTTTGGGGTCTTTTTGTGCGGTAATACAATTAATTTGACCAAAAAAAGAAACCATAAAGTCTTTGAGCAAAAACAAAATAAAAAAAAATAAACCATAAAGTCTAGGATCAAATTTTCGAAACGATAAGTTAAATGGCCAAACCTTCTTGTAAAATGAACGTCTAAGATCAAACTTTTTTTTAAATAAAGAGAAAGAAAAAAAAAAAAGCTAATGGAAGTTTGCAAAATCTCCAAACTAATTGGTAGAATAAGGTGATCGGAAATCCACTACCCAAAACAAAAACAAACAAACAAAATGCACAAAAAGAAACCAAAAAAAAAAAAAGACGAGATATTGCCAAGAAAAAGAAAATAAAAAATAAAACAAGAGGTGAGATGAGAGGACACGAAGAGAGAAGATTAAAGCAATGTTTTAAAAGGCGTAAAACATCGTAAAATAGTAAAGTCAAGCCTTAAGTTTTATAAGCTTAAGCGTGCTTATGCGTAAAAAAGTGTTTCACTATTATATTATTATTTTAATTATTATAAGACTGCATAAATAAAATAATTCATATTTTGAACGTCAAAATGTATATAACTTTATATCACCAAGTTCTTAGGTAATAAATTTATATTACCATTATATGTGTAATAAATATAAATTAGCATTACCTAATCATAATAGATTCATGAACTAATCATAATAAATTCATAAAAATTCATACTTTCCAAGTTTAAACAAAAATTGGTTCCAAAACATATATACTACAAATCTACAATTACTTAATATTTCTTAAATTAATATTTTCTTTAGATTAATATAAATTTTAGAAATCACCATGATCTAACTCTTGTCTAATTCTTTATCAGACTTCAATTCCAAATCTACATCTTCATCCAACACATCTTTTATGCCATTTGATTCAAAATCATTTTTCTCAGGCTCCCAGCATTGTAGGTCGCAATTTGAACCACATTTTCATGCCTAATCTTTCTAATATATTCATTGACATAGACGAATATAGTAAAAAATAAAAAAAAAAATCTTCAATCTTAGAAAAAGTTTTCATTTTTTAACACTATTTTTTCATTGTTTTTTATTTTTTTCTAATTTTTATATATTATTTTATTCATTTTTCTAAAAAAGTAATCTTCAAAAAATTGACAATAAAGCTCACGTCTTTTGCCACCTAAGCGCACATTAGGCGGTCAACACAGCATTGACTGTTTTTTTCTTAAGCTTTGCAACTATGTGAGGCATTGTCTAAATGCATCACGCCTAGGCAAGTATTTAAAACACTGGATAAAAAAGACAAGGAGAGAAAATAGATTGTTTTTAAGTTATCCATTTAAATAATAATATAAGATGGAATTAAAAATTTCCTTAGCTTTTGTATATAGTATAAAACTGCTTCTGATGATGAAGTTAAGAATCTACAATTTGCCTCCAATATAAATGAATGCCATAGATTTTTTTTTGTTGAAAAACTCTTGCTATTAAGCACAAAAAAGCCCCAAAAGGGGATTACAGAGCATGATCAATTTCATACATATCTTTAATCAAAATATCACAAAAGAGGAAGGAAGTTGACCTAAATTAGCAGACGAAAAACAAAAAAAAAATGAACTAGAAAACAAACTATCTCTAGCTAAAGCATCTGCAAGGCTGTTGGACTCCTTTGGGTCCAAAACTTAGAAAATAGATTGTTTCTTATACTCAAAATGACCTCACTGGTATGCCATCCTTGGGGAATGGCTGTGTCCAGGGCCATTTCTACCATTTCCTTAGCATCAGAGCTAAATTCCAGCTTGTTTCAACTCTTGCTAACAACAACCAAAGAAGGTCAATCTGTTGCCTTAGATTATGCTTCAAAAACAGAAGAGATATGGGCTAGTTTAGTGGCTGCAAAGACAATAAGTCCATCATCATCACAAACCACCAATGCAAAGTTGTCAACCACTGCTGCATCGCAGTTTACTTTCCACCAACTAAACGGAGGAGGCTTCCACTACTCACCAATAAGATCGAATGAGCCTTCAATGGATAGCCCCTTTGAAAAGTCCTTAGCATAACTACCACCTTTTCGATAACAACTTTTATTAAAGGCTTAGCCAAAAAACAAGATTCATTTCTAAATCACCAAATAGTATAGAACAAGGACACTACAAAAATCAAATTTTTTTTTAAAAGGTTCAAAACCCCAAAACTATCGGTGGGCAAGAATCATCTCCATAATAATCTTCCAAACTACTATACGGTCACGAATCAAGTCTCCACCCCCACCTACTAGTAAAGGCAACAACTCTGATTCCATTACACTCTTTGAAAAGATGTAGCGAAGATTCAATAGCCTCACAACATATAACACAATTAACTTCCACAAGATACATGTGCCGCTTAAGAACTTCTTTAGTGGGCAAGACATCTATCAAGATTCTCTACAAAAAAATCTTCAACCTGTCATGAATTAGGAGCTTCCAAAACTTAGTCCATAAAGCAGAGTTTTGGCATTCCATGTCATTTACCTTATAACAACTCCCCACAGAAAAAAAATCCCTGCATTGTTGCCCATTTAGCACAGGCGGTCCTCTGAATGAATACAAGGCTTGGGCTAATTTAGAATAGCGGTTTCAGATTTCTGAGTACATATCTCCTCAATTTAACGAGAATTCCAACTTCTTTTTGAGTCCATAATATCAATAACCTTAACTCATTTACTTAAATCCACCCCTTCCTTAGGAGATGGAATAAATCCTGGCACTATAGGGAGCCAAGGGTTATTCCAAATACTAATTTTCAACTTGTTTTCCTCCTTGAAACACAAACCAGTCAACAAAAAGTCTTTAGAGCTAAGAATACTAACTCTAGAAGAGCCCTGTAAGTTGCTGCAACAGATTAAAGAGTTCTCATTGTTCATATATTTAGCCTTGAAGAGCTGTGTTCATAGGGATTCTTCTCTACTAGCTAATTTCCATCCTAATTTAGCCAACAAAGCTAAATTAATATCTTTAAACCTAAACTTTCCTTGCTATTTAGATTTGCACAACTCGTCCCATGTTTTGAGAGCCATAACCAGACTACCAGTTTGGATTGCCACAAAAATTGCCTTACTAATGAATCAAGCTCATCACAAAGACAACTCGAAACTCAAAATGTAGACATTATGTAAAAAGGAATGGCGTGCACCATAGATTTTATAAGAGTTGCTTTTATGCTTTGGAAATGAGATGACTATTCCAACTCTCTAGCCAATTAGCCACCTTTTCTTTCAGCAAGAAATAGTCTTTATTCTCTTCAGAGACAAGACCAGATTATTACCAAGATAAATTGAAACCCTTTTATTTCTTTAAATCCAAAAATATCCCTTATTTCCCGCTGGACCTGTTTGTCTTTATTTTTGGAAAACAATATACTAAACTTTTCGGTGTTCCTTCTTCCCTAGACCACTTGCAATATTTCTCAAAGAATCGCTTCACAACCTCTGCTTCAGTGACCATAGCTTGGCAAGTGATGATTAAATCATCATCATAAAGGAGGTGGGAGATAGGAGGATTAGTCTTGCTCACTTTAATACCATGCAAATTGCCCTTTACTTCTTCCACAAGCAACAATTGTGACAAAATATTTGAGCATAATATAAAGAGGTAAAGAGACAAAGGGACCCCCTATATCAAACCTATGTTATGAGTAAAAGACCTAGATATTCCATCATTTATCATTAGAGAAAACTTGACAGTGGCTACACAACTATTAACTGCATCGTAGCTTCCGAAAATCCCCATATGCCAAGCACACAATCCAAAAAGCACCATTCAATGTGATCATATGCTTTCTTCAAGTCTACTTTAACAGCCATCAAACCTCATTTCTCTTGTTGTTTCTTTATCTTGTGTACAACCTCATTGGCCACAACCATATTTTTAGCTATCCATCGGCCCTCCAAGAATTCCTCTTGATTGTGAGAAACAATTATGCTCATCAAAGGTTGCAGTCTTTCAGTCAATATATTCTATGCAACTTTGTGCATGAGCTGATGGGATAAAAATTGTTGAAATTTTGTGGGTACTTTGTCTTCGAAATAAGCACTATGAAAGTTTAGTTCATCATATGAGGTATCTTCTTTAGGTGATAACATTCTTGGACACATTTTGCGACCCTTAAGCTCACAACCCTCCAATAATGGCAGTAAAAAATGCCTTAAATACCGTCAGGGCCTAGACTTATCAAAGGATGTAATTTCCAATACAATCCCTCACTAGAAGGAATCCTCATTGACTCTAAATTCTCATTGTACGAAATAACCAAGTGTCCCAACAAATCAACCTCCTCAGTAAGAGTAGGAAAATCATATTGACATAAATCTTGAAACTTTTCCAAAAAGTACTCCCTAACTTCATTTGCTTCATGAATCCAGCATTGTCCCTCTTTAATAGATGTTATATAATCTTTCTTCCTTTGGCAATAAAACTCATGAAAAAAATTTGATTTTCTATTGCCTCATTTAAGCAACAATTTTCTCGACTTTTGCCTCCAAATGGATTCTTGCCTAGCTCTCTGGATACAAAGGGCATCAAGAATTTGTTCATGCTTCTGACTCTTCCCTTTATCAGTTGATTGGATATTCTTTAGTTCATCTTCCAATCTTGTAATATTTTTATCAGCATAGCCAAAATAATATTTATTCCATCTACTTAGAGCACGAGTCTCATTGGACAAACTTCTCCTCAATTGATGTTAGTCCATACCATCATTCTAACCTTCCTCCTAGGCTTTATCAACAACCTCAAAACTAGATTTTTCTGACATCCAACCTTCTAAAAATCTAAATGGACGTCTCACTGCACTTTCTTTCCCATCCAAACGTAACATTATATGACAATATCAGAGCACTCAATGGCAAAAAGTTCCACTAAGACTTTAGGGAATAAAAGTATCCAGTTGTAGTCAGCAACTGTTCTATTGATTTGCTGCTTAATGAAGGCCATCCTTTGATGTCCATTATCCCAAGTAATTTTTTTTCCAAGAAACCCAAATCAATCCCCTAACAAATTGCATAAATTTTTTGAGATAAAGCATTTTCTTCCATATCAGTCTTTTTTTAGCATTTCTGTCCCTTTACAATCTCGTTCAAATCACTGATCACCATCCATGGCATATATAATCCATCCACAATTCTTTCCAAATTGTCCCAAAATCTTCATTTTTCTCCTTAGCAAAGTGTCCCATAAGTTGCAAGAAGTTGTCAAGACCTTCTAGCATGATTCATCTCACACCAAATTATACAATTTGAATTCCATAAGATATAAATACCAACATTCTCCTTCCACATTAAAGTTAAGTCACATGCTAAAGCCAATTGCTTCAAAAATAAAAAAAGATTTAAATTTCAAAAACTTGAACACATTCTTGATCCTTCCCTTGCTGATTTTGGTCTCCATAAGAAATACAATATCTAGCTTCAAATTTTTTACCACTTCTTTCAGATAATTCAGTGAATCGGAGTGGCAGAGACCCCTACAGCTCCAAAACACCAAGGTTAAGGCCGGGACGGGGGGCATGTTGAGGGTCACCTCCTCGACCATCTGAAAATCCAATTTTCTCCTTGAGGTCTTATCCTGCTCATTGTTTGTTCTTGAAAATTCTGGAATTTCCCTTTCTTAGCTAACACATCGAGCATCTCTCTTCCAATACAATGAGCCACGGCCTCTGCCTCGTCTCTCCCCTATAGTTGTTATGTTTCCATCTTCATCTAAGCTCGATGCATATGTGTTCTCTCTCTAACTACACCTTATTCTTTGTGTCAAAACTTCTAGAGCCTCTATCTTATGCTGTAAAAATAAAGGTTGGATCAATCTGAGTGGGCTCACCCTCTTGATCAGAGTAATCTATTATGCAAATCTTAGTCTTTAAAGGCTCTTCCAAAGTCAAGCCCATCAAACTTCCTCATAACTATACCTAAATCTTGATTAAATGATATTGGGCCTAAGCCTACCTAATTAAGTATCTCCGGTTCTATTGTGCCTATCTCATTTCTCTAGGCTGCGTTCTTTATTGCCAAGGCTTGGACCATTGAGGATCCCCAAAAAGACAACACACAAGGGTCAAAGCTTTCCTTACAAAAACTATTAAGTATCATCTCTTGCAGAAACATATCATCCTAGCCTTGTTGTTTTAGTGTAATATCAAAGAACTGAAGTTCTCGTGTCTTCATAATTTCATTGTGAACCAATAATTATTTCTTCTTTATGAGCAGATTTCCCAGGATTTTACTACCTCATCTCAATCTCCGAGAAATGTGATACGGGCTGTCAACCAAAAAGTTCCTATAGGAAATAACACTTTCCTCTTCCATTCTCAATTCCAGTTCCAATCCCCTTATCATCTTATTTGAGCCAATGATCGTAAAGTTTAGCCATTGTACCATCAGCTGACATTAATGTGGCTGGATTTCATAAAGACAGCGTCTAGTGACATGTGTTAACCTTTCACATTTGTAGCAAAAGTATGATAATCTCTCAAACTTTAGTTGAATCCAATATTCTTCTCTATTTTCCTTGCACTGAAATAAACATGTTGGCAAGGGGTCTCAACCCTTATATCAACCATAATTCTGATGTATTTATGCCCAACAATTCATCGCAAATTCATTGACTCCATGTGTAGCTCTCCTACGTTTTCGTCGATCAATTTTGCTGACTCTTCACGCATTAGCATGGGAGGCAAACCATGCACTTGGACAGTAAAAGTGGTGGTTTCAAATGAAATATGCTTCAATGCTTTTTCCTCTGGTAAATTCTTAATACTAAAGTGTGCTTTGTTAATCAATCATGGCTGGCTTTCAAAAAGAAAGTTCCTATCTTGTATAGTTTCAAACTCAAGTTTGAACATATTTTCTTCACACTATTCCACTCGGACTCTCTCAGTCAACCTCCAATTTTTCTGAATAACCTCTACCATCGTGAACCTCTTGAAACTCTTTGTCGTTAACAGTTTTCCCACCAATAACTTTGTTGTTTTGGATTTTGATTCTCCCCTGTCCTCCAGAGGTTTAAGGGTTAGGTTTCAAAATATGTCCATTAATTTCTCTTTCGGTCGATTAATTCTCTCTCAATAAAGACAAATTCTCAAAACTTTAACCAAAACAATGACCACTCTATAAGTGAATTTAGTTGTGCCTCTGGAGAGCATTCTCTTGTTCTTACTATGAAAAAAAAAATTAGAAGCTACCTATCATTTAATGAACGCCATAGATAGTTTTGTTGTAGCACACAACATATATTCTACTATGTAATTCCATTGCTCATATATAAATAATATTAACTGATAATCAATTTTTTTTTTTTTGCTTAGAAACATTAGTTTTCATTGAAACCAAAAGAAACGGCTACACATCAATCAGTCGGCCAAAATGCCCCCTGTTAGAAGTTATAGTCCTTCTATCAGCTAATTGGCATTCTAAAAAAGATTTAGGAGCAAACTTTTTGCTCACACATCCTACAAACTCATTAACAGCTGCCCATTGTGCAACCACATGAGCAAACCTGTTAATGGACCTATTACACCAGCAAAATCTAATATTATCAAAAAAATTACAAAGATTTTGGATCTCTGTGAGAATCGATTCCATCATCCAGTGAATATTTTCAACAGCTTCACCATTCAAGCATTGAATGATTCCCAGAGCATCCGATTCGCATATAATATTTCTCCATCCCTTTCTCCAACTCAGTTGGATAGCATTCTTAACCGCTGCCAACTACGCAGTCATTGGGTCACCATGACAAAACTTATCAGCATGAATTTCAGTAACCTCACCTTCAGAATTTCTAGCAACAAGCCCCAGAACACTATTTTTCACCGTAGAAAAACCTTCTCCGTTTGCAGTCCAACAAGTAAGTTTGGTTTTACTTTTATCTTTGCTCAAGCTTTATGACTGATTTTAATTCATTCCAAGACTCACCATAGGTATTTTCTTTGCAGCACTTGGTAATTGCTGTTGACAAATCTGATTGAACGTATTCTCTTAATTCAACGTCAAAATCAAGGTAATTGCTTTTATTTATTTTATCAAACTTCCAAACCTCGTTCTCTTTATTTTCTCTGCCGGCCCTTAATTCCAAAATAAAGTATACATATATATGTATTACTTCAACAAACCAGCCGAAACCTGTGTTCTAAATTATGTATGCATTGTTTATTTGCAGTGATCTCCAAGCACTCAAAACTTGTTGCCACCTTCCTTGGTAAGGGAACAAAACTATACTCATGCATATGCCATGTTTCAACTGCCACGTTTTTTTTTTTTTGTTTTTTTTTTTTTTATCTGTTCTTCGCGACAACAAAACTCCACATTAAACTTAAATATACCCGAGCAAAAATCCTTCCTTGTGTTCTTCCACGCAAACGCAGACGACAGCCCTTGTTTCCAGAGAACGTACGGTGATTTGGAGTACCAGACGGTACAAACGTTTGGCAGTGAGGTCGAGTGCACGGCGAGCTGAACTGGGTTAGCAGCGGCGGCGCTGTCGATTCGGCTGCGTGCATAACTGGATTCGCAGCGGTTGGCGGGATCGGCTTCGCAAGCAGCGGCGAGGAATGGCTTTGGCGGCGGCTGGCTGACGTTGCACATGGCGCTGCTGGGCTGTTGATGCGGTGGGCGGCTAAGAATGACGTTGCACACGGCGGAGAGGACTGGGTTGCGGCGGCTGGGCTGACGTTGCTCACGGCGCTGCTTTGGAGAAGATAATCCACAGTACCGAAAGCGGCAATCGGGTTTGGAGTTTGTCTGGAGCGGGTTGGACTTTGGACGTGGGCCGGACCGCTGCTGGCTGACAAAACACGCGGGCTGCTGGCTGACGAGCGGATCGAGCTATGCAGCGGGTTGACGCAGCTTGGGCTGGATGCGGATGCAGCTGGGCTGGAGGCGCGGACCTGGGATGCAGCTGGGCTGGAGGCGGCTGGACCCGCGCGCGTGGAACGGGCTTGGGCGCGCTGGGCTGGAGGCGCGGACCTGGGATGCAGCTGGGCTGGAGTGGTGGACCCGCGCGCGTGGAACGGGCTTGGAGGCGCTGGGCTGGAGGCGCGGACCTGGGATGCAGCTGGGCTGGAGTGCTGGACCTGCGCGTGGAACGGGCTTGGATTAGAGCGCTGATGCGGGCTGGAGCGACTGACGCGTGCTGGGCTTTTTGGCAGCAAAAATGGACTTGGAAAAATGCCCCTACATGCAATTATATTGTCTCCCACACAAACGAAACCAATACAAAAAATACAAGTATATATGTATATATTTTTTTTACCCGTCATAGGGCTCCAGCAGCATTTACTGAGCCAACCAAATACTCATTCCTTCCTCCTTGGCTGGACTCGGCACTTAAACTTGATTCAGGCGTAGAAAGCAACCTTCCACGGATGAAGTCATTAAAATTAATTTGGTCTAGCATATTACTCAACCGAGATCTTCCTTTTGGCCAAATGTTTAAATCTAATCAATGTGGCGTGGAAGTTTACTGCCCGAACCTTGTTGCTCGGCAATTTGGTCTTTGTCAAGCTGTCCCTGTGCCATGGGTGTCTTCATTCAATCAATGCTCCATTCATCGGCCATCCTTCTCTACCATAGATGAGTCTGAAAAATGCAATGTTGCATTCAAACGATCGAGTTATTCTTTCAAGTACTCTCCTTTCATGTGCAATCCCAATGTAACTCGAAACTTTAACGAGTGGTGAGAAAAAACTACCCACTCCATGTTTCGGTGTCCTGCCAAAGATGTAGCCACACGTGTTTTCTCTAGACACGATCCTACTACTAAAGCTTCTGACGGTTGTTCTTTGCTTCCAGCTGATCCATCACTGCCTCTTTCTCCATGCCAGACCCCAAATAACGGTAAGTCCTTTATGTCAAACTAGTTTTCTGCTTAAAGTGTTTAGGTTAACATTCCAACAGTATCTTCTGCAGAATCACCTATATCGCCTGAGACTCCTTCTAAGAAAAGGAAAAGATGTGATATATCTATCAGTCTAAACCAAGAAAATCCACATCACACCTTCGAGGACCAAAGGGCCATTGCATCGTCTCCTTGTGGTGACTTGTCTCCGGCAAAAGATATATGCCCTGATGTTGTTTCAAAAGAGGTACTCTATCCTCAGTTTATTCTCCTAGTTGTGCATGCCAGTTTGTTTCAATGAATTTCTTTTGGATTATGACAGGTCGGTCACACTTTGGGCAATAACTCATCTTCTCCTTTGATCATACCTTCTGAGATGATCTTGGTGCGTAACACATTTCTTTCAGCCTCGCCTTCTGTCATAGAGGATCCTCCAAAGAACAACTCCAAGGTACTCTTTTTTGCCTGACACTCCAAGTTGTTTAGTTGATGATAGCTTATACTTATCATATATATAAAACAGGAAGACATAACCTTTCTGGACGAGTTTGATCTTGGAGATGATACTTTTCTTGACGTCGAAGAATTGCTTGGACCAATCCCTCCTACTCCGGCTGTAGCAATTCCTGCTGTCGACAAGATCAATTCAGATGACGCTGAGACTGATACAGTTCAGCGAGCACTAAACTATGTCAGCGGTTTCTTTGAATCGGATTTCGACGTCCTTACCGAAGATGACGTGCGAAACCAACTACTCACATCGTTTGAGATTCTCGGCAAGACTTCATTAGTAGATGACAATCTCCGTTCTTGTGCCGCTGAATTTCATGCTTCTTTTGATCAAGACGTGGACTCTTTCTTGACTGCACGATGTGATATCGAAGAGGCTGAGACCATTTTTACTTCACTTTCTACCCTCCAGGCTGACTTCGCCTCGATGCATGCTAACCATTCGGCAGAGAAAAAAGAAGCCACCGCTCTAGCAATTGAAATCAAAGGGTTGAAAGAAAAACTATCAATTGCAGAAGCTAACTTTAAAGAAAAAGTCGATCGCGCCAAGCAATTGTCCACTGAGGCTCATTCCATCCGAGAGAGGCTTGTTCGTACCAAGAAAGAAACTAAAGTAGCCAAAAGCAAGAAATCACAAGCCGAAGAGATAATTCAGCGCTGTAATGCATCATGGGATAACTTGAAGAAAACCTCTTATGAAGCGTTTAGAGATAAATAGTTTATTCAGACATTTTTATGTACATTGTCTTGTTTTGAATAATAAACTTTATTTGACTTCAAGTATTGCACTGCTGAATTTAATCACATTTTTTTAGAAATTAGCCATGAACTTTCGGCCTCAGGCTTGAATCTGTCGCAGTTAAATCCATGTTAAAGAAAATAACCATCATTCAAACTTAAGTCTAAGCTACTTCAACTTGACAAAAGGACAAATAAATAACTAGCGGCCTAGATTGGCCAGCTAATCAAACTAAATGAATTTTTTAGTAACTGGCCGTAAAAAATACTCGGCCTAACTTTATTGACTTATCAAACAAAATTACAACGCAAATGGATCTAACTCTGATTAAACAAAGTATCTCCAACTTTTGGTATTTCTCGGGCTTCCCAGCTAGTCGAATAGTACTTCTTCAAGAAGCGACCATTGATCATATTTAAATGTTTTGATCCGTCGACATCTTGGAGTTGATATGCACATTTTTCTACTATTCCGGCAATAGTGAAAGGTCCTTCCCAGTTAGGAGACCATTTTCCATATCTTGGATCTTTTGAGCCAATAGGCAGTACTGCCTTCCACACTATTTCTCCTTCGCCGAAACTTTTGAAGCGGACTCTTTTGTTGTATGCATGTGCCACGGCTTTCTTCTGTATTTGGAGGTGATCTAAAGCTGCCAATCTTACTTCATCAAGTTCTTCTATCTCTTGCATCATGGCCTCAGTATACTCAGCTGGGGTAAGATTATTTTGCTGAGCAACGCGCAAAGATTTTACCGTTACCTCCACTGGCAAAACCGCATCATGCCCATATGTCAAGGCGAACGGCGTTGTGCCGGTTCCTGACCTTTTTGACATTCTGTATGCCCAAAGGGTTTCAGACAATAAATCATGTCATTCTCTTGGATTATCATCCACCATCTTTTCAAGAATCCCCTTCAAAACTTTATTTTTTGCTTCAGCCTGACCATTAGCTTGAGCAAAATATGGGGTCGAATGGGTTAACTTTATCCCATATTTTTTGGCAAATGATTCCACCGCTTCACCAGTAAATACCGTTCCACGATCGGCAGTAATGGATTCTGGTATACCAAACCTATGGATTATGTCTTCTTTGATGAATTTGATCACATCAACTTGACTTACTGACTTCATCGGCCGTGCCTCAACCCACTTAGTGAAGTAATCAGTGGCGACGATAATAAATGTGTGTTGCTTGCTAGATGGAGGATACACTTTTCCAATCAAATCCATAGCCCATCCTCGGAACGGCCACGGCTTAATTATAGGGTTGAGAGGAATGGTCGGAATGTGCTGTACTGGGCCGTGACGTTGACAAGCTGTGCACCCTTTGGCATACTTGATGCAGTCGGACAGGATAGTTGGCCAGTAATAGCCATGTCTCCTGATTAGCCATCTCATCTTTGTTCCAGCTTGGTGTGCTCCACAAATACCTTCATGCACTTCAGCCATCACTAGCATTGCTTCATGTTTGCCCAAACACTTTAAAAGCAGGTCATCTTGTCCTTTTTTGTACAACTCTTTGTCAAATAGGACGTACTTCACCGCTCTCAGCCGAATTTTCCTTTTAGTTTTTTGGCTTGGATTCTCCAAATAATTCATCAACGGAAATCTCCAATCGTTTTTGTCAATCTCTATACAAAAGATGTCTCCCGTCACATTCCTCTCTTGCAATGAAGAAAGATCCCTCTTCTGTATGCTGATGATCCTCTCCATCAACTCCTCTGGAATATGGATTCCTGAAGCAATTTGAGCCATCTCATTTGCCTCCCAATTCAATTCTCTCGGGATATGCCGAAAAACCACATCGTCAAAACTTTGGATCAACTGATCAGCTACCATGTAGTATGGTGATAAAGCCCAACTACGACATTGATATTCACCTGTCAACTGCTTCAAAGCCAAAAATGAGTCACCCATTATCTCGACTGTAGATGCCCCCATCTCCTTTAAAATTTCCAGGCCGATAATCAAAGCTTCATACTCGGCTTGATTATTTGAACATTCAAAAGTGAGCTGGAAAGAAAATTTTGTCTTTCTCCCCATTGGAGACTCTATGACGATCCCTACTCCTGCAGAAGTAAGAGTTCTCGATCCGTCAAAACTTAACTTCCATGGTGTAAGAGAAATTAAAGCTATCTCGACCGGATCCTTCTCTCCTTCTACTTTCAAACAAGGGTGGTCGGCCAAAAAATCTGCTAGGGCCTGACCTTTCATCGCCTTTTGAGACACATATTTGAAAGCAAATTCTGACAAAGCTATTGTCCACTTTCCAATTCGTCCTCTGATGATAGGCTTTGACAACATGTATTTTATAAGGTCAGTCTGGGAAACGATAATTACCCTAGTCGGCAACATATAATGCCGTAACTTTGTTGCTGCAAAATATAATGCTAAACATAATTTCTCAATCGGAGAGTACTTTAGCTCGTTTGACGTGAGGACTCTACTCAAGTAATACACCGCCTGTTCCTTTCCAAGTTCATTATCCTGAGCTAACAAACATCCGACAGAGTTTTCTGCAGCCGATATATAAAGTTTGAGTGGCTGGCCCTTACGCGGTGGCATAATAACTGGTGGATTGGCCAAATACTCTTTGATGCGATTGAATGCTTCCTGATGATGACTCTCCCATCTAAATTCATCTTCATCTTTCAGCTTCAACAAAGCCGAAAAAGCTTGAATTTTTCCAAATGAGTTTGAAATAAATCTTCTGAGGAAATTGATTTTTCCAATTACGCTCTGCAATTCTTTCTTATTCCGAGGAGGCTTGGCTTCTATGATCGCCCGAGCTTTATTTTTATCCACCTCAATGCCTCTCTGATGGACTAGGAAGTCTAGAAAATTTCCTGCCCAGACTCCGAATGCACACTTTTGAGGGTTCATCTTTAGCTTATGTTTCCTCATTCGCTCAAACGCCTTTCTCAAGTCGGCCACGTGACCTTGCCGGACGTCCGATTTCACCACGACATCATCAATATAAACTTCTAAAAGCTGTCCGATCATGTCATGGAAGATTGCATTCATCGCTCTCTGATAAGTAGCTTCTGCATTCTTCAGACCAAAAGGCATGACAACCCATTTGAACGTTCCGATTACACCAGGACATCTAAATGCAGTCTTGGCAACATCATCTTCTGCAATGAAAATCTGGTTATATCCGGAGTGTCCGTCCATGAAAGAAAGAATCTCATGCTTAGCTGCCCCATCTACTAATAAATCAGCTACTGGAATTGGATATTCATCTTTAGGCGTAGCTAAGTTCAAATTTCGGAAGTCAATGCATATTCTGAGTTTCCCATTCTTCTTTACAACTGGGACTATATTGGCCAACCATTCTACATAGCGAGCCGTTCGGATGAAGCCGGCTTTGACCAATCTTTCGATTTCTTCCTTCACTTTGAGCATAACCTCTGGCGACATTCTCCTTGGTGGTTGCTTAAATGGCTGAAATCCTTCTTTAATTGGCAGACGATGTTCCACCAATTTTCTGTCTAAACCAGGCATCTCATGGTAATTCACTTCCATTATTTCTTTCCCTTTCTCCGGGAACTTCAGTGTCCCCTTCTCGATCAATGTCTGAATAGTATTCTGAAAGACTACGCAATTGGTAGTCTGATGCGACCACATGCCATGCCATTTGCAGTATGGCTTCTTCTTCATCTCTTCCGCTGTAGGTAGAATATGGCCGTCAGGTAATTTAATTACCTTGTCGGCCAACAGATGGTCAAAGATCTGGTCAGCTTTGGAAATGTCAAAACTGTAGACCTTTTCTGGTTCGACCCGATTCTTTCTCGTGTCCATCACCAGCTGTGGAACTTTCTGGCTCCTTACTGGTCTAGCAAGAGCCTTGCAGACATGTGGATGTGTGGCTATTACTTCTGCCGCATCCACTTCAAATGTTCCATCTCCGCTTTCTTGGTCCTCAGCTTCCACCAAGTGAATTTCAGTATTTGGGTCCTTGTAGTATGACCCTCTGGACGAGTTCTTCCTCTGGTACTCCTCCTTCAGGATGCCTTCATATCGAGTGGCTCGAGAGACCAACTCGAACAAGCCATGGAATTCTGTCCCCTCAAACTTCTTTCAAAGTTTGTAGCTCAGTCCGCCTTGTGCTAGCTTGACGAACTCCCGCTCTGGTATGTGCAGGTGACATCTGATCCTTGCCTTCTTGAATCGGGTTATAAATAACTGCACCGACTCTCCATCCATTTGACGCAAGCGCGATAAGTAAGCCATGAAAATCTCCGGCTCAATCCTGTAGAACTGCTCGTGGAACTTCTGCTCCAATTCTTGCCAGCTGTGGATTGAGTTTGGCTGCAGATTGATGTACCAAGTGAAAGCTAGACCTGTCAAAGAATTAGCAAATAGTCGCAGCTTTAGGAGATCATTGGCCGCTGCTTCTCCGCATTGGATAGTGAAACGGCCTATGTGCTCCACGGTGGATTGTCTTTCCTCGCCAGAAAATAGGGTGAAGTCAGGAAACCTGAATCCCCTAGAAAATTCGATCCGGTCGAAAGTATCGGGGTATGGCCTCCTATAAGATGGACGTCCGGTCCATCTGAATGCAGGATCCATCATCTCTTGGATGATGGTCTCAACGGCTTCCCGGTCTATGCCTTGGCCGTGGTTCATCCAGTTCGGTCCATTCCTCCGCGCTGGGGCGTGGAAGTCTGCTTGATAAGCATGGGCATCGTAATGTCCATTCCTATAGTTTTGTCCAAAATGCTCTGCATGCCCCCCGCCATGAACTTGGTTCCGAGCCGGTAGGTTTTCATATGTCGGAACATCCGCTCTCCCTCCATGTATGTTGGGTACAGTCTGAAAAGCTTGTGTCAAATTTTTTTCCCGACCATCCCTCACGGTCTGGCCTTGGTTATCAGCATGCCCCCCGGCAGGAACATTGTTCCTTGCCGGTGAGGGAATGTAAGGTTGGACTTGCCGTTCAATCCTTGGCGTGTTGCCATTGGGTACGGCCTGAAAGGCCTGCACCTGTTGTTCCTCATGGCCGTTAGTTGGCCTTGCGCCATTCGACGCAGCTTGGGTTGTCTGCACCTGCTGGCGCAACAATTCCAAGATTCCTTGCAACGTTTGCTGCTGGGTCTCCTGGTATGCCTCCATCTTTCGGGACAGCTCGCGGATCGAATCCTGGGTAGACATCTATGTCATGTCCGGAGCCTTGTCAACTTCCCTTTCAATTCCATCCTCATCCGACACGTTTCGGCTGCTAATGCCGCCGTGGTTGTCGGATTCCTGATTCTTGGAACGAGTCTGCACCATTTTCTCAGTTGAAAAAATATGTCCCACCGGGCGTGCCAAAAGATATGTTGGTGTAAAACTCAACAATCAGTCGTCTCAAGTGTGCGGGCGTGCCACTTCGAACCTATGACAGTCCAAAGAAATAAATAAAATGTGCGCCAATTAATATCAGACTTAAATCAAAACGATTGTATTAATTATTGAAAACAAAATAATTAAAGGTTACAGATTGCCTTTCAGATCAAAGGACTTTTAATTAAAATTTTCAACTAAAACACTTGACTACTCGAAGTAAATTCTAACGAGAATAAACTAAGTAGTCTATGTTTTCTGGTGTGTGTGGATGCGCGAGTCCTTTTTTCAAGTTGGTGAAGCTCCAATTTATATAAGAAGAGATGGCTCACCAAACCCTTCTGCTTTCGATGTGGGACTTTTTCCATTTTCAATATTCAAATTTTGTATTTATACTTGTACAACTTTCACCTTTTTTCATCTTTAAACGATGTGGGACAAGTATAAGTTTACTTAAATACAAAAAATTAATATTTTTAATAAATAAAAATATTAATTTAGAAAATTTAAGTATGTGGTCCAAACACGATTACAAATCTTTCTTTTGATATGATCAAACTCCTCATTCTTTCTTGATCTCGGAAACAGATAGTTGCCCAAATATTTGGAATCCCGATCAAGTTCTCTCATGTTTAGGCTGCTTTTAATGGTTGCCTTCAAAGTACCACGTATGTTGCTTGAGAAAAAACATCCAAATTTAGCTGGACTGAAACTTTGACCTGTCCATGCAAAAAAGTTCTCCAAGCATTTGATGATTTTGGTCGTTTGACTCACATCAGCTCTGCAAAAAATAAGAATGCCATCCGCAAAAAATAGATGAGAGATGGCTGGAGCGATTCTCCCCAATTTAATCCCTTGTATGTCTCCATCCGCTTCCAATCTATTGATCATTCTTGATAGCAGCTCCAAAAAAAGAACAAACAAAAACGGAGATAAAGGGTCCCCTTATCTAATTCCCTGTTCCCTTGGGATATCACCAAAATAAGAACCATTGAGAAGTAACTTCATATTCCCGGAGGTTAAACATCTGAAGATCAGCAAGGTAAACTTTCTATCAAAACCATACCCTTCCAAAATTTTTAAAAGGATTTGCCAATTAATCTGATCATAAGCTTTATGCAAATCAACCTTAATACACACAAAACCTTCGATTCCTTTCTTTTTTCTCATGGAGTGAATTAACTCCTTTACCAGAATGGAGTTCTCCCCAATCCATCGACCTGGCACAAAGGCGGCTTGATTTGGAGATATTAAAGAATGTAAGAGAGGTCTGATACGGTGAACCAAAATTTTCAAAATTTTTTTGTAAATGGTGTTACATAGAGCGATTGGCCGAATATGACAGAAGGTGGAGAATATACCTGCTTTTGGGATGAGGACAACAAAAGAATCATTGAAACCCTGAGGAAAGCATCCATGTCTAAAGATGTTTTGGATGGCCACAGTGACATCCTTTCCCACATCCTCCCAAAAGTGTTGAAAAAACAAAACAGGCATTCCATCAAGACCTGGGACTTTTGTTGGGTGGAGACTGTTAACAGCAAAAGTAGTTTCCCTCTCAGTCGGTATAGCATGCGGCCTATTATTCTGCTCCTCCGTGATAGTCGGGTGAAAAAAATCATCCAAAACTTGACCAGAGACCGTGTGGTCCGTGTGGAACAGCTTTGTAAATTCCTCAATAAGAAAACCTCTTATAGTCTCCCGAGATTCCAGCCAATCCCCATTTGAGTTCTTTATAGTGGCAATGAAAATCTTCCTTATGTTACTCACTGCCGCTACATGGAGAAATATTGAATTGCGATCACTGACAGCAAGCCATAATTGCCTAGATTTTTGACGCAATAACACCTCTTGTCTATTCATCCATTCGCTTAACTCCTCATGACATAATTTTTCCTGCATTAGAATTTCCTCAGTCGGGTACAGACTCTAGAGCCATTTGATTTTTTGCTCGATGTCATAAATTCTATTCTTGCATAGAGCGAAAGTTTCTCTGTTCCATTTACTCAAACACTTTGATGTATTATCAATTCTCTTTCTAATGGGAAATCTGCCCAGGTTGTTGTTGTGGCCTTTCCAAGCGTTCCTTACCACATTCCTGCAAGTCGGATCTCTTAACCAAATTTCTTGAAACTGAAAGGTCTCGGACACCTTGGGTGATCAAGGAACAAATTCAGAAGGATGGGTGTGTGGTCTGATTGTATGGCACTCAGATGTGTCACCCCTGCATTACAAAAACTTATTCTTCATTCAGCACTAGCAATTACTCTGTCTAAACGTTCCTGAATGTTGGCCAAACCCCCCCCCCCTTTCTATTACACCACGTAAAAATGTTGCCATTGAAACCAATATTCATCCCTTGAACTTCATCCATGAAGTTTTTAAGAAAGAAATTGGATTTGTCGGTAACATCTCTGCCTCCTCTCTTCTCTTTTTTGTCCATGATCTCATTGAGGTCCCCTATACATGCCCAAGAATTTGAGCCATTTTTAATCAGATTAGTAAGAGTTTCCCAAAAACCCCTTCTTTGGGATTTTTCTGCTGGGCAGTAGCAAGCCCATAAGGTCCAGAAATCACCATTCATGTCTTGTATTATTATTCCGGTAATCCCTTTTGACAAATGACTAACCTCCAATCTCACATGATCCCTCCACAAGACAGCCGTACCACCTCTCCAACCATTCGCTTCTAAAACTTCCATATTCGGGAAGCCCAGTCTCACCTTAATTCTTTCCATTTTCTCCTTATTTTCCTTCGTTTCATAGAGAAAGATCCCATCCGGGAAATGTTTGAGCACTAAGCCCCATAGAGCTTGAACTGTCACGGTTTTTCCCAACCTACGATAGTTCCAAGAAAGTATTTTCATGGTTGAGGTGGGGGCATGGTAAGACCCGCCTACTCAGCCATAGAAAAATCCTCATTGTTTCTGTGGTTCTGTATCAACAAGTTCTCTTGATTGTTTGTGTTAGACATGCCCGGTGAAACTGAATTTTTCCTTCACACCATTTCTTTTAATTTTAAGTGCGGTGAAAGATGCGACTTTGGAAACCTCTCACTTCTGATAAATGGGCATTTTCCTTCCTCTTCTGTTTTTAACTTTTTCTCCCTTGGGCCCATTTCGGCATGATGTAAAAGTCCAGCTTCCACATTACTCATTTCCAAAGAAGCAACCTTGGGTGTTTTGAAATTGGGCCTGGGTTGAGTATTCAGCCTGTTAGCAGCTGGGCTTTTATCTCTCTCCTCCATCCTCCTCTTCTAGCCCATAACTGATTTTTTTTGTATTTTATCCTGCTCATCTGTCTTCCTTAGATCTAACCCGGTACGAAGGCCTTCCCCTTTTTCTGCTTCTTGTTCAGTCTTTTCCATATTGTCCATTAGTTCCAGATTTTCAACCACTGTCTCCGGGGTCCTCTTGAGCCCTGCGCCGTTTCCCTCCTCAGTTGGTAAATTGTCAGTACTATCCATGCTTCCCCTGTTAATTTCAGATTTTTGATTGTACGATCAATTCCCCTCTGACAAATTTTCGGGAATCTAGTCATCCTCTTTCCCCCCACGCATCTCACCGTCCTCCTCCTCCGATTAGATCTTTTCCTCTTCTCCACCATTAATTTCTTCTGTGTTTATGTCATTTAAGAAGTTGTTGAAGTATTCCGCTTTCTTATTTTCCACCCGTCTGAGGTTGTTTCCCTTTCTGATTAACAGAGCAACTTCCACCTCCGCTTTGAGCCACAGACCATACAAATCTCCCAAAATTTTCATATTCGCCGTCTCTTCCGCCGAGCAATTACGCTTTATACGTCCCAGTATTCCACACCGGTAGCACATATCAGATAATCTATCGTACTGGAAGGAGATCCACCTTCCTCCTTTTCCCATGTCATGGAAAAAGCCCATCCTCTAGCACATCCTCGGGCCTCCACTCGCATAGCAACATGTGAGATTTATTTATCATCCATGGCCTTCGGTTCCAAACTCTATTGCGATCTGTTTCATATTTGAAAGTGAAAAGGAAAGTATTATGTCTGATTTCCTCCACTTTTGGAGCCTCCGTCGTGAACCATATTCTCCGAGCTACCATAAGACCTCATTCTCTTAAAAAAGTTTCTCTGACAAAATTCTTCCCACGAGGGATATTCTAGCCCTTTTCGTCATTATCGACAATTAGTGTTAACTGAGGAAGGCATTCCATTCGGTCTGATGAAGTAGGACCAAAAACGTAGATGACTAGTAAGCAAACACAAACCTCCCTTTGCTGACCTTCATGAAGAAGGACTTATCTTCGAATAGAAGAAGATATCAGCTTCACAGGGAAACAACCAATTAGTTCGAAAATCAATTTAATCGCGTCCTCTAACTGATCATTCAATTTTATTCTTGAAAATTTAAATCAACTCCTGAAAAACTTCAGTCAGAGATATAGAAAGTTATGTAACATTATCAAACTATAAAATGGAATAGAGTAAACAATTTCCAAAATGCTAGACAATTATTTTGTTGAATCTATTTTGCACGAATGCATGAATAAAGTTTATCCCTGTCTCTTTTTTCTAAGATTTGGATTGACAGCTATATATATATATATATATATATATATATATATATATATGCACGCATGTAAAGCACAGGCTACGAGAAACTCGATCATTGCATCTAGCTAGTTGTAAATCTCAATGGGTAGACAAATCAAAACGACTGCTACTTTTGTGATGTACTTGGAGATTCTAAACCATATATATTATATTTAATTACTTTG
This sequence comes from Ochetophila trinervis, assembly GCA_003254975.1. NCBI lineage: Eukaryota > Viridiplantae > Streptophyta > Magnoliopsida > Rosales > Rhamnaceae > Ochetophila > Ochetophila trinervis. Next base: position 50,389 of record QANX01001464.1, read on the forward strand.
CTTTTAGGATTTGGCTTCTAATCACGATCAGCCTATTCTTGAACCGCAGTCATATTGAATCAATTGCACAAGCAGCGCTAAATTATTGATGCACAAAAATCAAAAAATTTCTTTGTTTTTTGGGTGAATGCACAAAAATCAAATTAATCAAAAAGGTAAAATATTATACTGGTAGGTGTTATAAAATAAAATAAAAATAGATGTAAAAACATAGAAAAATAAAAAAAAATTATCATATATTTTTATTTATTCATTATAGTAATCTCTCTTTGTATATAGATAAAAATTACGGTTCACTAATACGGTAAATATGATAAAAAAAAATTATAATATAAAATTTCTCAATAATACAGATCCTTATTTATTTTAATAATATCCATATATATCTCCATATTCATAAATGTTTTTAAATAAAGTAGCAATATAAGGTGGACATGTATTCCCCAAAAAAAAAAAAAAAAGATAGAAGAGCTTAAATATCTATATTTGTTTTCAAAAGATGTTTACTAAAATAACAAATTAATATTATTTCTGTTTTTATTTTATATTAACTTTAATCTCATAAATGATCGTGCATAGTTTATCATGATTTTAATATCTGTGAATAATTAGATTAATCTAATAATTAAATGTGATATTTAAGTTTTTTAAAGGGAGAAATCATTTTTTATGAGCAAAAAATTTACTTTGCAACAGTAAGATTGAAATTTCATCAAATAGTACCTGTAGCACTAATTTGACTGTTGAATTATACATTTTACCTTTGACTTCATGATTAAATATTGAAAATTACTTAAATTCCCTCAATTAATATTTTTCTTAATAACAAAAACATAAGTATTGATTTTCCATAAAAAGTCTCATTTTAAAACAATTGCATCTATTGATCTAGATTGCTATTTACATAAACCTTAGAGTTCGATTAATAATTATTAATTTCATGTTTAAAATTTTGAAATAGGATAATTAATATAATAAATATTTGTCAGTAAAAAATAACCATAAATATGTGTTGAAGCAAAATTATGCATCAACAGTTAATTGGATATCCGCCTTCACCATCAAAAATTTTATTACCCTGCAAACATAAAATACTGTTAGAAATTTTATTAGCCTGCACCAGTATAGCGACGGCAAATACTCTCTGATGATCAAGTCAGAAATTCAGAAGAAAAATAAAAATATGACGGCTGCCTTTTTGCTTCCTCTCAAAGGGAGATATAAAATTCTATCTAAAAAAAAAAAAGGGAGATATAAAAAGGTTTATATAAGGGAAACTCTAGCCTTCTTGTGCCTGTGCATTTATTTTCCCACATAATATGTATTTATTGATCATCTCACAAACTTAAGGTAATTACATTGTCGATACTTTTTTTCTGACATTGTAATATCTAAACTTCTCTAAAATGTTGCACATTTAGTACCTATAGTCATTTATATCTGAAATCCTCTATTCTCCCCACGTACAGCGGATGCGATGAACAATATTAGCTGTAAACCATATTTTTTGCATTCCATCCCTTCTAATCTCTTTTCCTTTCCCATTTTTTGATTAGAAACCAAAACTAGGAAAAACACATTTTTCTTCATCCATCCATACTAGTTTTCTCCTTTCTTTCCTCACCCCAATTCTCACATCAAAAATTGTATTCCATTAACTGATTCTTGTTAGGGAGGGTAAGAAAACGAGAAGGTTGAATGGAGTGAAGTTAAACTCGTGGGCGATAAGTGATGAAGGTAACTGAAAGATAACAAAAACTCAAACATCTCACCTGACCCATATTAAATTAAAACACTACAAACAAAAAAGAAAAAATTTGCATTTAAATTTAAATTTTGTTTGGTTGTGGTGGGAAGGTAGCTTTTATTGTATAAAATATTGAGTTTATGTGGGGTTTTGGATTCTGACAAAGAGAGGGCTTGATGATCAATCATCCTTGCTTTGATAGAAAATAAAATAAAAGGATATTATCACTTAAAGTTTTTAATCTATAGCGTATTTTACATTTTCGTTTTAAAATTTTTTTTGTTTCATTTTGATCATTAAATTCATATTATCGTATCACCATAAGTTTTTTTTAAAATTTTTATTCATTCAAACAGTTAAAAGGCACGTGTGATGCACATGAGGTTTATTTTAAAAGTAAAATTGTAATTTTAAAAATTTTTATCACTATAGATCCCTAAACTATATTTCAATTTACAATTTCGTCCTAAATTTTTTTTTTCACACTTTAATTTTCAAACAAATATTTCACTCATATAAGCTTACACATGAGCTCACACTAACACCTCTCTCAATCTCACTCTCTCTCATCCATGCAAGGTTATTCTTTTCCTTATTTCCTCTATCTTCCTTTGCAAATACAAGAAAAAAAAAATTGATCAAAAGTGTTTTGATTTTGAAAAAAAATTTGTGAAATATTTAATGTGTTGGAAGTTAAATTTGAATAACTAAATGGTAGAGAAAATGATGAGGAATGAAAAACATAATAAAAGTAAAAACCCATCGATGGTTACATATTAAGCTTGGATATTCATTTTCATGTGACATATCACCAAATCGATGCATGAGTGACGTCATAAATGTTAATAAAATGAAACAAATAGTATTAAAATCACCAAAAAATGTGGTCAGAGGTGAAAGATCTGGTCGAGTATGAATACGAGTTGCGCGACCCGTTTCTTCTTAAACAAGACGACCCATGAACCCATTCCAAGTTTGATGATGACTGAAACGATGTCGTTTTATTTTTTAATAACTTTTAAAACTAAATGCCAGAAACTAAAATAATGTTGTTTTATACAATCAACAATCCAGATTTACTACCATTTAGTTCTTCAAACTTAACTTCCAACACATTAATTAGTTTACAAATTTTTTTTTCAAAATCAAAACACTTTTGATCAATTATTTTTTTCTTGTATCTGCAAATAAAGATAGAGAAAGAAATGAAATGAATAACCTTGCATGGAGGAGAGTGAGTGAGATTGAGATAGGTGTGAGCATGAGCTCATGTGTAAGCTTATCTAAGTCAAATATTTGTTTGAAAATTAAAGTGTGAAAAAAAAAGTTTTAGGACCTATAGTGATAAAAACTCTTAAAAATAAAATTTTACACTTAAAATGGACCTCACGTGCATTGCACGTGCCTTTTAACGGTTCAAATGGAAGAAAATTTCAAAAAGGACTTACGGTGATACGAGAATATGAGTTTGATGATCAAAGTGAGACAAAAAAAAATTAGGACAAAAGTGTAAAACATGCTATAGTTTAGGGACTTTCAGTAATAATATCCCTAAAATAAATAAATAGATAGTCAAGTCTAAATATGGGTATCATGGTCTAAGAGCTCACATAATCATCCTGATTAGTTTTGTGGAAAAGCGAATCTCTAAAATTTCATATATTTTCTTTCTCAAAATATCAATGAATTTAATTTAAATCCTTAATTTCCTTTGTGGGTGTTTTGTTTGGTTAAACAATTTTAGAGAAAATATGTATTTATTTTGTAATCATAAGAGAAATCTAAATGAAGAAATGTGCAAGAGAGTTTCTGGTTGTTCTAGTTATTAGAAGCCTATTATTGGCGAGGAAAAGTATATTGTAGCTTCTGATAATAATGATTTTAGAAACAAAGGTTTTGGGGTGAGAAAAACTGACAGGAACTACCCCTGATATCTCTAAAGATTCTCCATAAAGGCCCCGTTTGAGGATGATTTCACTGGATTTCCATTTGATCATCCTATAAAACCATCCTTGGAAAAATGGTTGATCGACAAACAAGAAGTAAATTAAAAACATATACGATGTAGAAAACTAGATAATACAAATATAGTGCTGAAGCATAATTAGATAAGTTTAGGTCACAAATCAGAGCTATCTAGAGATGGGTTCCAAAAAAAATACAAGATTCAAATATAGTTTTAAAATGAACCAGTTTAGAATGATGACTAATAAATGAAAGCAATGCAGCAAGCGTGGGAAAGTGGTAGATCTCGATGCCATCGAGTAGACTTGTCAATCTCAACTATGACCTAGAGAACGGGGTTAAAAGATAAAACATGAGATATGAATATTTCAAGTGAGTGCCCTTAGCTAGCTACTAAATAGATACCCAGTGCATAAAAAATTTTACACTCAAAACTTTACGTTACTCATATAAAAAAAATTCTATTTGGTAAACATTTCACAAAATCCAAGTATTACTTCAAATACTTTAACGCCTGAAAATTTAACATTAAGTAAAACTCAATTTAATCTCGATTTTGATGAAAATATTTTAAAATCAATAAAATATTATCATTGTCAACAACCACGTAAATCATGAAAACCATCATTATCATCACAATATCATCATGAACACCAGTGTTATCATCATGTCATTACATCGTCTTCAACATTAACATTATCATATCATCATCATCATAATCATAATCATCATCATAATATGTGTATATCATTGCATTATTGTCACATCATCATCGTCATAATATATGTGTATCATCATATTATTGTCATAACATCTGTGTACCAACGTATCAACATTGTCGTTACCACACTATATACTTATATGATAGGTGACCTTTATCGTCTTGATGGAGCACAAGGTAGGGGAAGGGGCATACTCATCTCAACGTTTCCAACAGTTCGGATAGAGTTATGGCCTGGATCTCATCAACTCTATCTCGCATGCAGATTGAGTAGAAGATGGTCACTATATAGCGTGCATAGTTTCACTATATACAGCATCGTTACTGTGTTGTACAAACTTTATATCAAATCTCAAATTATTTGAAAAAAAAAAATTATTTCCAAAATATCCCGAAACTTTGTAAAATTGCACAATGCTCAAATTTATTTAAACTCATATATTTACCAAACAATTTGGAAAATCACAAATCAAATCCATTTTCAATACAAGTTCTATAATCTCAAATCTCAAAAATCGATAAACCACTTATAAATAAATCACCAATGTCATGCATAGATAATATATCATATAAGCATATTTAATTACATATAATATTAGTAATTAGATATGTAATTAAATATGCAAATAGTATAAATTCAAGTCATCAATCAATAATTATGCAATTTTCACAAAAATTATCTAGAAAAATAAAGTTACACTTTCAAATACGAAGAGTGATCCTAATTAGTGTCTGGATCAGCTCATGATGCAGCTCGGGTGCCTAAAAATATTAACTAAAAATCCTTTTAATTGCCGGAAAATCAATTGAAAGCCTACAAGAGTCCCCCGAGTCTTTAATTACTCTTAGAAATCATTAATTACCAAAGTTTGCCATCAATTTTGATAATTAAGAAATGGCCACTATCTGTCAATTATCCATAATTATTGATTTTTCCATAATTAGGTAAGGTTCTAGTGAATTTTAGGAACCTAATTGAACCTCAAATTTCAGTTGATTTCACTCCAAGCGAATCAAATTTTGATCCGCAAATTTGATTTCCAGTCAAATTTGGGCATTTCGTCGTTAGAAGTCCAAAATATACAATTTATAAACCAAAACAAAATTGAAGACAAAGAAGTGAGAAATTACCTTCAATTTTGTGATTGTTCACCATCGATGACTGTAATTGTTGCCAGAAGGTCGAAATCACAACCAAAATTGGGTTTTTTTTTTTATTCTGGCCAAATTAGATGAAATTGAGCACATTGGAAGCTTGCCCACAACCTCTAGAATGCATTGGTACCAATGGTTGACACTTTATTTCTGCCAATAAGCCAGCTGAACTCTAAGAATGAAGCTCAACAAAGTAGATTTTGTACTGATCGTTATGCCGAACTTTTTAGCTAAGGGAGGACCTGGGTTAGCTTCACAATAGTGAGAATAAGCTTTTCAAGTGGGTGGTGCACCACTAGTCAGAGATGGTGGAGCGTGGACAAGGCTTCAAATTATGGAGGAGGCACATTTTTACGCATATAACATTGCCAGTGGTTGGGTCTTCATGAGTGGAGGTCGCTAGTGGTGGCAGTGAGGCCTCTAACCACACGATTCGTGGTGGATCTAGGTGAATGAGGGTAGCGGTTTACTATGATTCTAAACCAAATTTCCCTTTTTTTGTCATTTTTCAGTAAGTTTATGGGGTAGATATTGGTACGAACTTATAGTTCGTCGTACAAGCTTTACAACGATACCAGGCTTTTTTTCTAACTCTAAGAAATAAAGAAGTTATAGAAGTTTGAAGGTGGCTTGGTGGTGAGGCTGCAAAGATGCAATTTTGAGAGAAATATGGCAGCTAAGGTTTTTTTTTTTTTTAAAGAAGATGCTTTGAAATGCATGCATTATGTCCTATTTACAGGCATCATCAAGTGTCATTTGTTCCCACACCATCGCAAACCAATTTTATATGTTTTCTGCTCAAACAAGTATAAAATGATTATATATTATGTGAAAACTGTCTCTAAAATGACTCACATGAATTAAATAATGTCATCTCGTATGATAAAATATCCAGTAATTAAAGTATAATAAGTTGACAAGTCATTCTTAAGTTCAACTGATCCAGAATTAAAAAATTACAATAAAAAAATTATAATTTAAAAATTACAACTCATAAATGAACATGCTCGCCAGTTTGTGAACTCATACCGAAGGCATCTACGCTATGTCATAGGAATATCCAATTGAAATTCACCCGAGTAGAAAGTTGTCTTTGAGCCCGCCTCTGATCAACGTGATCCATTTTTTAAAATATGATAAGTGTGAAAATTCAGATCGTTAGAAAAACTATAATATTATTCATTTCCAACGGAGTAATAGTAAATGATCAAGAGGAGAATAATTGAACTTGCAAGTATTAATTTCTCTATGTTTCTTGTATCTGAAAGAGATTTGAAGCTTTTTGCAAATCCTACTCTCAAATGTGTTTTTACCTAGTTTCTAATCCAATAATGGGAAAGGAAGAGTTTATAGTGGATGAAGTGCAAAAAGACGTAGTTTATCCTTGATAATGCTCATCGTGTGCGTTGCACGTGAGGATAACGGAGAATTTCATTCAGAAATGGGAGTAGATACTAACGATGCAACATTTTAGCCAGTTTAAGTACTAACATGTAACACCCAACCAATGATGAAAAAATCGATGTCAACGGAAATATCGACAGAATATCGATATCGATAAAAAATTAAAAGAAATTACGGAAGTTTATAAGAAAGTATATAAATTTTTAATGAAACTTCACGATATGCTTATTTATTAAATACTTTATCAATTTAACTATAAAAGTTGAAATAATATTGAGTTGAAATCATGTTTTTCATAATTAATAGACATATAACATTAGTTAATAGTAACAAATATATTATTATTAAGTGATAAATTATTCATTCATTAACATAATGATACAAATACATAATTACTTAAATATGACTAATACCACATAGAATTTGTTAGTGGTTAAAATTTTTACTCTCATATTAAAAAAAATATTGATCAAAAGACACATCTCTTTAATAATTTTGTATGTAATTTTTAATATGCCAATCATATTGATCTAATATTACATGTGATTGTTAATATTGCTATTGTTATGTTCTACACCAAAAATCTATATTTTTCCTCTATATAATAACTTTCAAATGACAAAATTTACCCATATTTTACTACTAATATACTATTACGTAACAATTTAAAAACAATGATGAAATAATTAAAAAATAATAATAATAATAATACAAAACCATGATTACAATTTGATAACAAGAGAAAAAAATTATAATTTTTTTTAAAAATATACTCATGTTGTACCTGTACATAATATTTGAAAATATTTCATTTTAAAATTTTATAATAATTAAAAAATATTAATTTTTATATTTTAAAAAAATCCATAATATTTTAAAAAAATTAAAAAACTAATAAATATTTTTCAAAATTTTCATAGTAATTTTATGTGAATGAATTAATATGAAAATTTTAACAAAAATATTTTAGAAAAATAGAAAAAATATAAAAAATTTGGACAGAAATTATAAAAATTATATCCGTAATTTTTTGAAAGGTAAAAATATTTTCCATGGCATAAAAAAAATATCGTATAAATATAGTGGAAATTATAAATTATTNAATTTTATAAATAAATTTAAACAATGCTATATTTAATTTATTTCGAATTTTAAATTTTAACCATTCAGATCTTTCATCTCTGCGATTCTTGGATGATTCAGATTTCTCAGCCCATATTTTAGTTTCGACAATAAATGAATGGGTTATACACTGACACCTAAATAAAACGTTGGAAATACGATAAAAAGAGAAAGAGGGTATTGCAGGCTAATTCTTCGAAAACGAACGCGTATATATACTCTGGAAACGGCGTCGAAGGAGAACGAGAGGAAAACTAGCCGTTGTAAGCTTCGAAACTCAAACGCAAACAGATTCAGATTCCGATTCTGGGGGATCGATGGGTGGTAAAGAGCCGTTGCAATTCAATTTTTGAAATAGACGCTCGATCAATTCTAGCTGTTGCAAGGGTAATCTTCCAAATTCAAGCGCATTACGCATCATGCTGTCGTAGAATTCGAAATAAACGCTCCCCCAATTCTTCTATATAAATCCCCAATCCATTCTTCTTTCAGTCCTAATCGTCTCTTTCTCTCTCTAGATTTTAGGGTTAGCAAGTTCGTTCTCTGCTTGATTTCTTTTTCGGTTATGGCCACTGATACGGCTCAGGGCTGAAGCGGCGACTCTTTTGATCCCAATAAGGAATACAGGTCTCTCTCTGTAATTTATATCAATTTTTGATTTTGTTAATCAAAAACTTAAAGTGGAAAGATTAGGAAAAACAATTTTTTGGCTGTTTAAGATTATTGATTCGGTATGGATGACTTTCTGTGTCTGAGCTTTTGGTTTTGACAAAATTACATTTTATTTCTTTCTCTGTTTGAGTTTTTATGTGCTCGATTCTGAAGTTTTGATCTTTAAATTTTTGGTGTTGGGTGCAACATAGGGTGATTATGCTGCCGATGACGATGAATACGAAGAGAAATTTAAGAAAGAGAGTTTCAAATTTTAATGCAACTAGGATGCATGTTCGATTGGGGCTTTTCTTATAATGATTTTTCTTTTCTTTTTTCATCCTTTTTTTTTTTTTTTTGAGTTCTCTGGTTATTTCGGTTTAATTCGTGACTTCTTTGATTGGATACAAGTATGGTGATGGTCAGCCAACCAAAAGTGTCTCAAGGTTTTATAAATGGTTCATAGAGGTAACACAATTTTATTGCAATTATTTACCTGTTCTGCTTGAAATAATAATGAATCGAGTTAAAGAGAGGGTGGAATGGCTTCGGAATATGCAGTATGGAGTTTTAGGTCTCGGCAACAGGCACTATGAGCATTTCAACAAGGTTTGGAATAGTGTTTTTAATTTGGTTATTTTTTTCTATTGGTGTGTCTTTGGTTTTTCTACTGCATAATTACTATTTTGTTTTTGTGTACTTGTATAACTGAGCAGGATATGCTTTCCGTGCCTATTTTCTGGAATAACTATAGTAATAAACTTGTTTTTTCATTGTAGTGTTTTAGGTACTTCGTTTCAGAAATTATAACTTTACTCTTTCAGTTGCATTTGCTCTCAGAAATACGTATTTAGTTCTAGAAGTAATACTTGCATATGCATATGGTCTGTGTTTACCAGTATTGCTTTGAATATGCTGATTACTCCTCATTAGCATTATTAGTTATCCGTCCGTAGCATGCTCTGTAGCTTACAATAAGCATATGCAGCAGATTATTGTTATAAACTTTCAAAGGAGAGCTTTTGAATGGAATCCAGTGGTTAATGAAAATTATAATTTCTATCATTTCCTCCGAGTCCTGAGTTGTTATTTACTAGTGGAATTTATGTTTTGTACTCATTCATCATAGGACCATGTTTTATTAAAAGAAAAGTTGAGAGTTAAGCGTTTTCTGTTTCATTGCTCGTTGGAAAACAATGCCTGCTCTGTTGTGGTGGCAATGATAATTGCTGATCCTGTCTGTCCATTATTGGAACAAATTGCAGCAAATCTGGTTATCGTCTTTCTTTTTCTTTTTTAAAAAGTTATTATTTCAACGCTAATGCTTGCAACTTTTGATTATCAAGATGGATTTAAATTCCTTCGTATAGTAGCCTAGAATGCTTATTGAGCATCATATAGTCAGGCTGTTAATGGAGTTATCATTGCTATCCTTGACCGGATATACTTCCAATCAATACCTGTGGTGGTTTGACTTGCTTCATTCTGTGTCAAGTAGATCCAAGAATTGGAATATGATTTTGTTTAAAGAATTAACTATAAATCCTTGCTTGATGGCTGAAAATGATGGCTATTTCTATACTCTGTTTTTAACTTAGGTTTTATAATCTGACATATCTGTTTGCTGTATGAAGGTCTAATGTGGCTGTTACAAAGGAACTCCACACTCCAGCATGTGATTGTTCTTGCGTGCATTTGCCTGATCACTTACTTTTCCCCTTCAGCATATAACCACAAACCTTAACATGCTGGTAATTAATACTTTCTCATGTTAATTTTCAGTGAGTATTTCTAATACTTAGTTTAAGGTACATGTAGTTGATTTTTTTATTTATTATCATTATTACTTACTCTTGATATAATTAGAGTTTTTAGCAATTTGTTCTTGTGAAATACAAGGTCTCAGATACTAAGATCACTATGTTACATATGTGATTATATATGTTTAAAGAGCCTTGACATAAAAGTTTTATCCTACCTAAATAGTCTTGTCTTCTGCTTATCTGCTATACTTACAAGAATAAAAAACAAGGAGTTATTTGGGGGATTCTCCACTATACTGTTTAATTGATAGTATTGAAATTTGAATTAGTAGATGAATGGAATAAATATGCTATATGAACTTTTGGAATAAATATGTTATATGAACTTTTGGAACAGTGTCATGTATGATGTAGTGAGATACATACATATACATGTACGTATGGAGACAACAAATATGTTATATGAACTTTTGGAACTCAGTTTAATGCAGTAGTAAGATGGATACATATACATACAGCCTACATATAAACATGGAGACAACAAAATTGCATTTACACAACACATACACGTATACATACATTGACTCTTTTTTTTTAATTGGGCAGTGCACCATGATTGAACATCATGATGATGATTATGATGAAGGCTAATTGTCAATTTCTAATTGAAGAATTGATGCAACTATCTGCAACTCTCAAAGGTGTTTTAGTATATGGTGTTCTACAGTCTTTGTATATCATGTATAGGTTTTGTGATTCTGTCTTGTAAAGCTGAACTGATAATCATAATGATAAGAATGGATGATTTTTTTGGTTTGGGAGTGAAGAGACAGCTCGGGGACTACTCGGGGCTCTTCCACTTCCCTGTGGTTTTGGGTTTGTTGGTGTTCTGCTTTCTTTTTCTCCCTCTGCATTCCCTTTCTTCTCTTTTCTATTTTTCTCTTTCTTTCCTTCTTTACATTTTTTCCCATCTAATTTTTCTCTCTAGTTTTTACTTTTCTTCACTTTTTTTCTTTCTGATTTCTCTCTCTATTTCTTTCTCTGCTATCTCTATTTAATTCTCACTCTTTCTAAATTTTCTCTCCATTGTATTTTTCTACTCTCTCTTTTTTACTTCTCTTGAATTACTCTCTCACTTTCACTTTTCTCCCTCTTTTTTTTCTCTCCAGTTTTTTTTACAGTCTCTATTCTTTCTGTTTTCTCATTTTATCTTTTATGCTTTCTCTGTTTACTTTTCTCTTGCACTGTCTTTATAATGTCTCTCTAACTTTCTCAAGTATATTTTTCACTTTTGGATTGCCATAATTGCATTTTAGGCTAAATTGTTTATTTCGTGGTTAGTAATGCCAAGTTATCTAAAATTTCATTTGTCCTGGAAAAGTAAATTAATAATCGTCATAATCAACTACTGTTATAAATCTATAAGAAAATTTTGTAAAAGCTTTTCTTCTTTTCTTTTTTGTTTCCTAGAGGAAAACATTGAAAACTTAGAAAAAAAAAAAAAAACAACAACAACAAATAAAAAACCTTACGTTCTTTTTATAAGAATCAACTTTTTGATTTTTGAAATATTTTTATAAGAAACAACCTAAAATTTTAAAACATGATAAAAATATTAAAACTTTTTATTATTATATGATTTTATATTAAAGTGTTTCTTTATTAAGATTTTATATTAAAGTTCAAAAGATCCTTTTTTCTAGAAGTAAATAAAAACTTATAAAACAGATTAAAAAATACTATTTTAATTTTATTCTCATCAACTAAGAGAAATAAAAACATTTTGTAAATAAAAATATTATGACCATAAAATAATTGCTTTTACATCTTGATAGTTATATAAATATATCTTTATTTTTTATTACTGCTCATGACCATAAAATAATTGCTTTTACATGTTGATATTTTCTTTTATTTTTTTAATACTGGCCATTAATTTATATTAACTAGTGATAAAAAATTTTAAAGTACATATAATAACAATCGATAAGCTATATTTTTACTTCAATATATAATGTAAAACTATAAAAAAAAAATGTAAAATTTTCATCAATCAACTATTTATCAGAAAAAAAAGAATTTCAATAAACTATATTTATACATAAATATAAAATGTAAAATTGTTTTAGAATTTTTATCGCAGCTAGTATTTATTTTACTTTTAATGTTATGTGAAAAGGCTAGTTTTATAATTTATTTTCTTTAGTAAAAAAATAAAATAATGTAATTTGAGTTCAAATGAAATTTTTGAAAACTTGGCATTACTAGCTTATGGAACGAATGGTTTATCCTGACAATGGGCACCAAATGGGAAAGAAAAGCTAGAAAGCTATTAGAAGAATCATAGAGAAAGTGTAGAGAAAGTGACATGTAGAAAGTTTACAGAAAAATGAGAGAAAAAAGAAAGGAGAGATAGTAGTGAAACTGTAGAAAGAAAAGTAGCGATGAGAAAATGTATGTGGAGAGTTTTTGTCGAGAGAAAATTTAAATTGAGAAGGTGGAAAGAGAAAGTGGTGAGAAAATAATAGGAAAGGGTCTTGAAATGGAGAAAAAGAGGAAAAAGGAAGAGGGAATGAAGTAGAAAAATGGAGAGGGAGGTGAAGCTGGAAAGAGAAAGTGGTGGAAGAAGTGGAGAAGGAATGTTTGGAGAGAGTGGAAAGAGAGATAGGAAGGCGAATGAGAAGAAGAACATAGAAATAGGAGAAAGCAGAGGGGGAATTTTTATTTTTATTTTTATTTTTATTTTTTCCCATTATCATAAATAAACTAGCCTTTCCAAATCCCATTTGTATAGCTCTTCACAATTAAAGTTTCATTGTATCAAAGTGCAATATTTAAATCTATTATTATCAAATAGTAGTAGTGAAGCATATATTTAAATCAAAGTGAAACTTTCTTGTCATAGCCAACCCATGGAGGTTGTTGAGGTTGAAAAACTTGATGTAGACCAAGTTAAGACCATGTGCAATATATGTGAGTTATCATTATTATCAAATAGTAGTAGTGAAGCATATATTTGCAAAATATGTAAGTATTTCTTTCACATAAACCCTGCCATTTATGTGGGGGAAAAAAGAAAAGAAGGTTTCAACTACCTTTTTGGTTGTTCGGCTCGATTTCAGTTTCATGTGTGTATACACTGCTTGTCTTTGAGACCAGCGTCTATGAGACCAACTACAAAGTATCAATGTCACGATCATCATGACCTCCTATATTTTGTGGACAATGCTGCTGAAGATGAAAACATGATCAAAAGTTGGAGTCCCTTTAACACCTTTTGTAAGCATTCACTGGTTTCCTCTAAAGATTTTACCCATACCCAACGTTACATGTTTTGCTGCGATAAATGTAACTTCAACCTTCATTTTCTCTGTGGTCCGTTGCCATGTCATTAAACATAATTGTCATCTTCATCCTCTTATATTTTACATCGTCCAAAATGACTCCAGGGAATACTATTGCGATACTTGTGAAACTGAAAGAGATCCACAGAATCGTGTATATTAGTGTGAAGATTGCAAAAATANATCAGGAAATGTCTATTGAACTAAGTTTGGAAGATGTGAAGAAGGTTGCTTTGCATTATGGATTTCAGTGTGAGGTAATGTATTATATATTTTGTTTGCATTAGTATCTCTGGCTGACCCTGAATATATAAATGGGAAAATTATACTGACGTTCCAACTGTGTACTTTTTCCTTATCTATCTTATATTTCAATATGAGAATAGGTTTGTTTGATTATGCGTTTTAGAAGTATAATTTCGTCATTTGATAAAAACAGGGGTGAATGTAATATTTTCTATGTAAATTTGACATTTTTTCTGTTTCTGACTACAGAAGGAGATGACCATTGAGACTACATATACCACAAATCCTCGATCAATGATGCAAGTAAGCTTCTCATTTCTTCAATGGGTTCAGCTCTTCTCCTAAAGTAAATTTTAATGAAAAAAGCAATTGTTGCAATGGTAATGCTTATATGGGGAAAATCACCAGAGTTTTTAGATTTACCAAATTTAGTAGGAAAACTATTTTTTTAGCCGGTTTTTTTTTGGTGAACTTAGTAGAATTGCTGTTTACTATATGAGTTAACTCATGTTATTAACTTAGAAGGTGTATAATGTTTAAATGAGAGTTTTAAAAGTATAGCTTATTACTTGTTCGGAAATTTACTTGTACAAAATAATAATAACACATGTATTACATGGTCCAATATACATTAGTAGGAACCAAAATAATAATGCATGTACAACCAGGATTGTGTTACACAGCCATGTCACTCCAGGGTTTTTTTTTTTTTAAATTTTTTTCCAAAATTTTGAAATATTTTAAAAAGTTAATTTTTTTATTTTTTATTTATTTTTATTTTTTATTTTTTATGAAGAACCGATATTATGCTGCCTTTTGGACAATGAGAAAGCAGGCCACAACAGGAGAAAAGAATGCCCCTACATGATCAAGTTATTACCCATTTTCACATGGCTCTTGCCTAGTTCCTGCTTGAATGGAACATTTTGAACTTTAAAATACGTACAATTTGCAGTGCTCATACTTGAAATATATGGCAATTTTTTGCAGTTACATGATTTGAACAATGTACAATTGTTTGTGAACCATCTTTTTTGCCAGATTCGAGGTCTTTTTCTGATTCTGTGCAGAGTTTCATGTAATCATATTCAATACCAAATTTTTGTTATTAAAAAAATAAAATAAAATAAATCTGTGCTTTTGTTTTCAATTTTTTTCTTGAAACTTAATTTATTAGTTCGGAGAAAGGAAGGGGATGTTGACATCATAATACAAACTGTCAAATTGCTTATTTTTGAAAATTATATATTATATATATGCATAATTCTTTTAACTGTCTGATGCTTATTTTTGTAAGGACCAAAAAATGAGCCAAAAGAGGCCGGGTCAAAAAATACTTAGACCAAATGGGGTCTCACACCCATAGAACCATATATGTGCAAAGGACATTATCTTGATTTGCAATATTGTTAAAATAATTGGGCTTTGATGTTATGTTAAGTTTTTGGAATAGGCTTAAAACATAAGAAAGTCAGGAATGATGAAAGAATATCTGAACTGAATATTAAAGCTGTGACATATGATAGCAACTATTTTCTAATGGCTTTTTGGAAAGCTAGGAATACTGGCTTACATTCCTTTGAGGCAACAATTACTCCTTACTAATGTTGTTGGGATAGTTGGATATTGCTATAATTTTGATGTTACTTTATTGAAGTAGTCAATTTCTTGATGATGAACTAATGACAAAAATACATGTCTTTGTGTTAGTTTTTACTTTTTAGTCACATTTTCTATCTTCTCTAGCTAGGTAATTTTGTTAGCGATGTCATTTTTTAAATTTTCAAGAGTGGTTTTCTACATTAGGTTGATACTTCACTATCTTTAATGTTATTCTCTTAATATTTCAAGCTTTACTATCGCACTACCCTATGAAGTTTCAAAGACTAAGATGGTACCTACCCTTAACTTTATTTTTTTTCTTGCCATTGAATTATTAGTAATATTTACTGATTTACTCCAAACTGGAAACAAAATCGTAATCCAAATACACTAATAATTCTATTTAAAAAGAAATTCTAATAATCCCTAAAATCATAATTTAATAAAAACTCAAACAAAACATAATTATTAGATCAGTTCTTAATTCTGTTGTGTATTGATTATGCAAATTCAAAGGAGCATGTATCAGATCATAACTGATTTGGCTTTAAATTCTGCAGGTGTATTTCAATAAACTCATATTTCATTTTTAACATGCTTCAGGTTCTTTCTGATTCACCCTTTTTTACTTTTTTAACTCTTTGAAGCGTATTTATTTTAATGATGTTTTGTTTCTGTAGTACCTATGTCTTCAAAATGCTAAGATTTTATGAATATGTTTTCAAAATGGTATAATTGGTGAGTATCATGATTTTCCTTTTCCTCTCAAATACTAATAACTTTGCAGGCATTTGAACCCCCACTAGATATGAGCCAGGACGTAGATATTTGTGAAAACGCCCATTCTGAAGATGTCCTGAATGATCATGTCTCTGGAGCAGGGGATTGTTGTCAATCTACCTTCACAAGTGGAAGAATGAGTTTCTCCAAATCAAATCAAGCCTGTTGTCAGGAAGAAATCAATGTAATCAGCAACTCACCAAAAGGAGTTACTACTGATAAGGTTCTGGAGCACTTCATCATCACATTAGCTTTATAGATGAATAAGAGACGAGGTGGTTTTATGTCTTTTTCATTTAGAAATTTGACCTCTGTATTATAAGGAATATAGTTAGAGATTGGGCAGCAGAGGTACTGTATTTCTTTTGTTGATTTCTAGGTAGAAATTTAGCATCCACAATTCCAAGGCTCTGTGTGTTTAATCTATAATCATATTAAATACAAGGGCAGAAAGAACGTGATCAATGCTACAAGCCTATCCTTGAGGAACTTGATGCTTTATTTCCTAACCGCTGTGAGAAAAGGAACTGCTGTGTGGTGTTTTTGGCAAGTGATACTCAGTTGAAAGGGTAGAATGTTTTTACATGAAAAGAGGCAAAAAACTTTCATATGCCGAGGTCACCTTAATGTCAAATGATGTTAGAATTGTGATTGCAGAGTCTTGAAGGAATGTGATGTATCATTTAAATGCTACGAGGCAATAAACTCATTTCAATGCCATGTGTTCAAGTATGAAATTGATCAATGTGGAAGGCAGTAGTCTCTTAATTTAAGTCTTGACTTGTAACTAATGTCAAACTATTTGGTTTAGCTAAAGATTTTAAAATATTTGGCTAACTAGATAAGGAAACAAACTGTTCTTTGTCCCCATTTTTGGCTCTCATGAATTTCAATATCATCCGGCTTTTTGTGTATTGACTCAGAAAAAAGAAAAATAATAGATGCTAATGGTCTTTTCTCGATAACCATCCACTTTCTTGCAAGCAGTGCTTGCTGGTGGTCTTTATTGAGGTAGGATTCGCTAGAGGAGTGACATATGGAGCCCCTCTTTTTGGTAGCTTTGCTTGCTGATTTTCTATTTTGAAACCCAACATTTTGTTATGTAAATATAGAATAGGTAGATAAGCTATGCTGATCAGCTTTTGAGCTAAAATCTGATACTGAGCTGGTTTGGTTTGTGCATATGACATGGAGATTTTGCTGTAGCGAGGTGGTTTATGACTTTTGCATCGGTTTTGGTCCTTAAATATTGGAATGTCTAAATCCTTTAATATTGGACTGTCAACACATATTATGCATCCTTCCTCACAAAAATTACAAAAATGAAAAAATGAAATTGAAAAGAAAAAAAATTAGCAAAATCATGCATATATATATAAATATAAATTGAGGTGGAACCATTTAATCAGATTATTACTTTGCCATCTACTAAAAAAAACACTTAGATGTACTAAGACATTTAGAACCACATTTCTAGTTTGTATCTCCAAATCAGCAAAAAATAACCAAAATCTCAAGATAAATAAAACAAACTTAATATCTAGCTGCAGGCAGCAACTGTACAGAACTAGTTTGACAATATCTTCTTCATTCGTCATCTTCATCATCAAAAAACAAATTGCTTCTCAAGATAAATAAAACAAACTTAAAATTTAGCTGCAGGCAGCAACTGTACAAAACTTGTTTGACAATATCTTCTTCATTCGTCATCCTCATCATCGTCATCAGCTCCACCTGCTTAGTTGAAGGCAATCAATCGCTCAATCAACTTGTTTTTCCTCTCTTCATATGTGAGCTTCTTTATGTTGAACCTATCAAACAAAGAAACAGAGCAACTACCATAAGATTATCTACTTAAAGAAGGAAAAACAAGTGGGCAAAATGAAAAAGATATATTTATGAAGTCTGCCTTTATATATTGTAAACACAAAATATCAAAAACAGATTGTAAAAATGGATAGTACAAAGTCAGACACTACATTTAATACATAAAATTGTGCACCTTGGGTGGTTTTTTATTGGACTTCTTCGCTGTGGGATCAGCACGGATGGCAGCATGAACTTTCTTGTATAGTTCCTCAATGTTATCTGCCTCAATACCTCTTTTGATGTACTCACTAAAGTGAGACTGATATTTTTATGGTTCATCTTCAAGTAAACTCTACATGACCAATATATAAAGATCAACCAATATAAAATTACTTAGGATATTGACAAAAACAATAGAGAAATCATCATGACACTCGATCCATACCCTCATAAACGAGGCACATCAGCATCTAGCTGCTTACTATATTTTGAAAAACCAGCAAACCTCTAATCACTGTGAGGAATATCCAAGCCACCATAGACACCATTCCTGCCAATAGATAAGTAATAGCCTCTACAAGCATATCACTGGATAAAGTGCAAAATATAAAATAATATACCTCTTGATGGCCATAACCACCATATTTTGTTTTGTGTACTCTAAGCATAACTAGAGGGATGTTTGTAAAATATACATTTTGATAATATATATAACAAGCATGAAACATAGTGCAAGAGAGACATAAGTAGAAAGGAAGATACATTAAAATAACTTCCTCAAAACGTTCCAACAAACTACTAACTTCTTAGAATATAATTTCCAGCACACAAACACTTGGAGTCGGCCATAGGAATTGTGACCTACATGTTAATTTCTGTATGGACATTTCTAAAGTTGCCAAAAACTCTCTCCTTTCACTCTTCAAATCTTTGAGCTGCAATGACAAAATTAAGTAGACTTTAGAATTATACAAGAAAATACAAGGAAACTAAACATCATCCTAACCGAAAACAGTAACTTAGGGATATGTCTTATGAAGATAAACATGAAAACAGTTAGAACAATAAAGAAGTGATAACAAATTGTTTTTTTTCATGCGTTTGTAGAACTTGTAGATAAGACACAATCATACATCTCTTTATAAATAAGTGAATTAAACCCTAATTAAATATTTTTATGTATATGACAATGGAAACCAACAGATATATACTCTATGTTACAATTATTTTGCACCATAGTCTTCAAAGGTGAAATTTTAGACATACCTTTGGCCATCCCACCACCATTTACCATATGAGTCGGCATGCAATGATGTATCAAATTTGTCATTACCGCGTTTTGTATTGCATGTGCGCTTTGTGTGCCCAACCATTTTACACTTACTGCATCGCCGTTCTTTTCCCGCCTTACTTGTTTCCCCTGCAGATCCAAATTTGTTTTTCACAACCAATGGATCCTTTATAATATGCTTCTTTTTCCCTGTTATGTCTCCCATGCATAGTTTTGTTTCTTCATAGATGTTTTTGTATTCTTCCATACGACTAGTTAGTCGGGCCACTTCCAATTTTGCCTCTTTAAATCCATCATCTGTCTTGGATGCAAATAAACACAGTTTGTTACAGTCCACACTCAATGAGCCATATCGAAGAGATGTTGCAGCTTCATCCGAAAATTCGTGTACACTTGGACATTGAACCCTACCTTTCTTTGCATCTTTTCGCCAACGGTTCAGCACCAACAAATCAGGAATCTCTCCAATGTTCTCCACTTTCATTACATAAAATAAATGACTGCAAGGAATTCCGATGCTGTCGAAAATATTACATGAGCATTGTATGTGTGGTTGATTGTAATAGTTCACAACATTCCAAGTTAATTCTGGATGCATATGCTTTGTCAACGTGTATACACGCATACCTCCATACTCTATGCAATTAGTTGTGAAAAGAACTGCATGTTCCTTAATCTGTATGAGAACTTTTTTAAATATTCGCCTTGTGTACACTTTTGCAGCATGTTTCTCAAACTGATGAAGGTCAGTAATAGCTACTGGAGTCGTACTTTTACTTTTAACATCATCATTCACTTCCTGGTTTCGCATCCTTGAAATAGCCCTATCAATACTTATCATAAACTCGTATAACTTTTGTCGGGACAGCATATATCTATTTAAGTATGCGTTCATACTCTCACATCGTTGAGTGCTTCGCATCCCAGCAAAAAATTGACCTTTCATGAATGCTTTAGCCCAAATATCGCGTGTCTTGTGCATCATTGTTAACCATTCCTTATTGTGCAAACTAAACTTGTCTAGCATGCGTAACCAACGATGCTGAAACTCTTCTGGAGTATATTCACCAAGCATACAGTCTGTAAATGCCCTAACAACTTCAACATCTTGTAAGTTAGCTTCAGCGTTTCTTTCAAGATGCCATGTGCACAACCGATGGTATGAATTTGGAAACACATGCATAGTAGCTTTTCTCATTGCTTTATCTCCATCTGTGACAACGGAATGAGGATGCTTACTATTCATTGCAAGCAAAAACGTCTTCAATACCCATGTATACGTATGAACTGTTTCATCAACCAATAATGCCATACCAAAAATGGTTGCCCGATGATGGTTGTTTACACCGACTAGTATCACTAATGGCTTTCCATATGCGTTCGTTTTGTACGTTGCATCAAAAGCCAAGACATCACCAAAACAAGAGTAGTCAAAACGACTTGTTGAGTCGGCCCAAAATATGTTTGCAAGTCTATTATCTGAGTCAACTGTGTACCTGCAAAATAGTTCAGGATCCATTTCTACTTTTGCCCTCAGATATGCAATTACTGTTTCTGAATCCGTATCCATGATATCACATTTGCGTTCAGCCATAAGTGTATTTTGCAAGTCTTGCCTTGTGAAGCCAACTTTGTCGTATCCTCCAGCTTGGTCCACCATGTAATCCATGATTTTACTTGTTCCAATGCCTACGTTGTGCATTCCTTTAGCTTGTTCCAAATTTGTTTTTTGCACGCATCGATTCGATCGGATAAAGGGTACCTCAATGCTGCCTAGCAATTCATGTGAATGGTCTGACACAAACCTAGTTACAACCCATTTTCCATCCATCTTGTTATTAGTTACACAAGATGCAGCACCACACCCTTTCCTTGTTAATGGCCTCGGTTGCTTTTGTCTAATGGCTTTGTGCAACCACTCATCTCTTCGATAGCCTTCCTTATCACATACCCATGTACGCTTTCTGATATTTCCATTTTTATCTCTCTTAAGTTGATTTTTCCTGACACCAAATCCAATTATCTTTGAATATGTGGCATAAAAATCATTTGCATCTTCAAGAGACTCAAATTCCTGCCCAAGCATGTCTGCATCAGTCAAATAAGCATATTTTTTTCCATTTCTGAATTCAGCAGTTGAAACTTTGTTATCTATGAAGACCGACTCATCTTCAGTGCATTGATCAACATTTAGATCGATGCTCGTAATTCTAAAAGACTTACAATGCATCTCCTGCATGTTACAGCATTTACCACAATAACTACAATTATACACCATAAACATATAATCAATAACTGACACTAAATAATATTGTCTAACACAGGGATATGTTATACTAAACATCTAAACCTTAAAAATAAAATAAACACAATTTATATTAAAGATAACATATTTTGTAATATGGTAGTACTAAATCACTGATGGTTTATGGGTTTGTGTTAACTTTATAATAAACATTTACATAGAGAAAAAAATAACTTATATGAAAAACGTTTTAAGTTCAATTATTTAGGCATATTGCTAATTTACTATGACTGTAAATATAATCAAAGATGTTTATATTGATCCATGAATATTGTCCAATGCAATAAGAAAAAATTGTAATAAGGAAACTATAATTTTGTATGCAGAACGAAAAGAAAAGAAAAAGAGGGAGTAACATATTAATTAGAAATATGAAACTAAAAAAATTTGGTCCAAAAATTCCCAGAAAAAAAAATGAAACAGAGAAGGTTGAGCTCTTCATATTATTACCATGTGAGTAAGTTTATATGTACTACTGAACCCTAAATTAAGTAAAATTCATAGCTATATATGAACTAATAAGAAAATGAAGATAAGAAGATAAAATTGCACCTTGGGTATACTTGCTGCCATTATACTCATTGGAGCTGTTGGAAGGCTGCTGGAAATGACTTTAGCAGCAGCAAGAGAATGTTGAAGTTAATTGGTTGGTGAATATTCATATCTAGCTCATTAATGATATGTGGTTGTTGGCATCTTTTGGTCATTATTTACTACCAAGTACAAATAAATTTTTAAATATATACCATTTAAAAGGTATTTCGTACTTATACTATTTATATTGGGGTTTGGTAAGTGGATAATTTATGATTTGTCAATGTGCTTAATTCATAAAGCATGCTATCCAAAACAAAGTAATATTGTCCATAAAAAAGTAAAGTAATCTGCAAAGTATGTAACATTGTCCATAAACGTTGTAACAATACCGAAAGGTGGTAATATTGTTCAAAGAACCTGTAACTTCTCCATAAATTAAGTAAATTGGTCCAAAAATACTGTAACATGACCAAAATGATGTAATACGATCCACAAGGGAGGTGACATGGTCCATAAAGAAAGTAACACTAATCCATGAACAAAGTAACGGGCTTTGCAACATGCTATCCAAAATAAAGTAATATTGTCCATAAAAACGTAAAGTAATCTGCAAAGTATGTAACATTTTCCTTAAACGTTGTAACAATACCAAAAGGTGGTAATATTGTTCAAAGAACCTGTAACCTTTCCATAAATCACGTAATTTGGTCCATAAATATTGTAAGATAACCGAAATGATGTAATACGATCCACAAGTGAGGTGACATAGTCCATAAAGAAGGTAACACTAATCCAAGAACAAAGTAACGGGCTTTGCAACATGCTATCCAAAACAAAGTAATATTGTCCATAAAAAAGTAAAGTAATCTGCAAAGTATGTAACATTGTCCATAAACCGTGTAACAATGCCAAAAGGTGGTAATATTGTTCAAAGAACCTGTAACCTTTCCATAAATCACGTAATTTGGTCCATAAATATTGTAACATGACCAAAATGATGTAATACGATCCACAAGGGAGGTGACATGGTCCATAAAGAAAGTAACACTAATCCATGAACAAAGTAACGGGCTTTGCAACATGCTATCCAAAACAAAGTAATATTGTCCATAAAAAAGTAAAGTAATCTGCAAAGTATGTAACATTGTCCATAAACCGTGTAACAATACCAAAAGGTGGTAATATTGTTCAAAGAACCTGTAACCTTTTCATAAATCACGTAATTTGGTCCATAAATATTGTAAGATAACCGAAATGATGTAATACGATCCACAAGTGAGATGACATGGTCCATAAAGAAGGTAACACTAATCCATGAACAAAGTAACGGGCTTTGCAACATGCTATCCAAAACAAAGTAATATTGTCCATAAAAAAGTAAAACAATCTGCAAATAAAGTAACGTTATCCATAAACGTTGTAATAATACCGAAAGGTGGTAAAGTTATTCAAAAAACCTGTAACCTATCCATAAATCACGTAATTTGGTCTAGAAATATTGTAACTTTACCAAAAGGAGGTAACATTGTTCAAATGTGAGGTAACTTGTCTATCAATGGAGTATTGTAATCCTAAAATATTGTAATATTACTACCAGTTATATCCGGTTACATAGGTAAGTTTACTTTTGTGATACCACTTGTCAACATGTAAGCATGGTTCTACCAGTCCAACCAAAATAACAAGTTGTACTGTAGGCTGACCCAAAGAGAGAAGGCAGTGAGACTTTTACTGTTTCAATTCAAGAAATAATTTCACCATTAGCAAGGACAATTAAAACATTGCCGACATCCTCTTTTGAAAGATAAGAGAAGTCATCAGTTGACCCGACCATGTGGCTCGAAGCTCCCGAGTCAACAACCTAAGGGAGGTTCTATCTGCAACATTGGCACAATGGGTCTCTTGAGAAGAAGAGACATCCGATCGATCATGATCTTTTGCTAAGGTAAAATTGAGCCAACTATTTGAGAATCTTGTTCGGAATATGTTACTTCTTGCAAAAAGACATTTATTTTGAAAAAATGAAAAGATAAAAAAAAGACTTTTGGAAGGAAATAAATTTTCTTTAAAACTCTTTTTCTTTTCCAAATAAAAAATTGACTCCGGTTTAACTGTTCTTCAAAAAATTAAAAGTTAAATACATTTTTAATATCTTTTATTATTTAATTTATTCAAATTAAAAAAAAAATTAGAATTAATTTAAATACTTAAATATTTTTATTATTCAAAAAGTTAAATATGTAATCTTTAAAAGCTAGGCTACAAGTTTTCCACATTAATTATTGGTTAACAAATTANCACATGTTATTTCTTTCAAAATATCCTTTTAGCACTTTATCAAATATGCATGATTTTGATTGTATTTTGGAGAAGGTCTGCATTAAATTAGAGTGATTATTTTTTTTTAACTCTAGAACTTGCATAATTATTGCTTGAGCTGAAATCCTAAAGAGATGCATTACTTTGAATATGATTTAGGCCATTTTTGTTTTGAGTTTGAGCATTTCTAGCCTACCTTTGAAATATTTATCCTTTGGTATACTGTTTGAGCCATTTTTAGGATGCATGAAAGATTGCATATTAGAGCCTTTTTGTAACATTCCGTCCCGGGAAGACATTGAAAATTTCTCAAAGTTGACCGAGTTAACCAAGTTTGACCAAGGAAGGGCTCGGGGTTGACTTTTTGTGGGAGCGTATTTTTGGCTTTGACTAAGGTGCCGTTGCGTAGAGCTAGTCGATACGAGTTCGTAGACTAGTAGTACGCTCAATTCCGAGTTAAGACCGAGAAGTTATGGCTGAAATAATGTGAAAGGCATTTTGGTAGTTTGTTGTGGCAGGGTTAAAATTACTATTTTGCCCCTGCCTTTATTTTAAAATGTCCAGAAGGGTCTAGAAGGCAGCAGCACGACCGCACGCTGGCTCGCACGTAGCCCCCTCCGGTCACTGTCGCTGCCCCTTTTCCGCCGGAAATGGCCGTTTTCTGGCCAGATTGGGCCGGAGTTTTAACCGGGAAATGAAGCCGCCGACCTCCTCCTCTTGTTGGCACCGATGGATCGCCGGAAGTAAGCCCAGATTGCCGGAATCGAGGGAAAGCCGGTGAGCTCCCTTTTTCGAGTTCGCCGGATTCCGGCAGAAATTGACCGGCCCACTGCCTGGAAAAGGTTCGCCGGGTCTTCCTCTTCCTTTCCCCACCTTCGGCTGGCCGTGAAACGCCGTGGATTGCCAGAATCGACGACGGATCCGGCGGGGCCATCCCTCCTCCGGTCGCCGGATCCCGGCGGTTTTCGGCGATGAAATCGGTCCGGTCCCCTTCTTTTGGGCCTCCTGAGTTCGATTCCGGCACCCGTTCATCCTAAATCTCAGTCGTGTAAGCGGTGCGACTTTCGGACACTCGGCCGCCACTTCCCGGCCACTTTTCGGCCACCACCGGCGGCGGTTGGACGAGGTAAGTTCTCGGTTGCATTCTACTGGTTACGAGCTTCGTTTCGATATATAATTCGGGTATTATAGATTAATGTTGCGAATTACCCAGTTTCAAACGGTGTTATTAATAATGGTTAAATAGGAACGGTAGAAAATCGGTGATACAAATGTGTACAATTGTGTTTTGGTGGTTGTTGTGGAACGCATTGACATGCCGAGGGTTTATTACAGGAAGTGAGAGGGTGACCGAGTATCTTGAGCATGGAAATGGTTACGGGGTATATTGTATATTTAGTTGTTATGAGTGAGAGTTGCGAGTTGTCGGTTAAAAGTTGATTTGATCGTGTGTGCGAGCTTGCTTATTTAATTAATTTATGTTGACGGTTGAGAGCTGATTTGGTTTTATGGAAGTAATGGTGAATTTGATTGGGTGCTTTGAAATTCGAGAATAGTGAGAAGTATTACGGAATCTATATTATAGTTAAATCGTGTGTTAATCACTATGTGGATTTGGTTGTGTAAAATTGATTATATTATGGATTGATTATATTAAATTAATTGTGAAATGATGTGTGAAATTATATATTAAATTGTGGAAAATTATTTATATTGTGTTATTTTCGTTGGAATAAATGCTGGATGTGATTGTGCGGATGAGAACCGCTTGGGCGAGAAATTATGCCGCCAAGCAGGGTGTGGCTGGCTTGGGCGAGGAACCATGCCGCCAAGTTATGGATACTAATTTTATTTAATTTGTTGGAAAAACCGTGATGGAAATTAAGTTTGTATATGTGATAATTGAGAAATGTGTATTACTCTTGTGAATGTGATTGGCGGTAGCATATTTAGTGTAAATATGTACTCGGAACTACAGGTAGCTTGATCCCTTGTAGAAATGGTATGTAGGCAGCTCAGTTTTAGACTGAGTCCAGCTACACCGTACTTAGACATTATATTTGTTTAAGTTTTGGGTTGTGTACTGAAATGTGGTTTAATTGTGTGGGAAAGACGTGCTGGTAGAATAAATTTTGTATAGAAATGTTTTTCCCTGCAGGTTATGACTTTTAGCATTTTGGGGAGTGTTAGAAACAGCCGAAATGCTGCCGAAATTTCTAATAAAATTTTCGGTAGTAGAGAAAACCTTTCGGTCTGTTGGTTCCTTTTCGATTGAAAGTGACTTATCGGACCTTAATGAATGCTTGTGGCTTAATTGAAACATTAAGTCACGTAGGCAGGATCTAGTAGGGTTGGGTCCTGTCACTTTTGTTCTTTGAAGCACATTGACTTACCTTTTTGAGCCTAAATATATTTTTCCTACCCTATACATGTTGATATGGATATATGCTTATTAATTTGTATTTGGTAGAGTAAAGTACAAAATAATTTGGAGGTGGTTGATGATGGTGAAATTTGGCTACTATGTATCTTTGATGTGGAATAAAAAAGAAGTTTGAGCAAGGTATGATAAAAGAACAATTTGGAGGTTAGAAGAAAAGAAAAAAATGAAAAAAAAAAGGAGTTGAAAAAAAACAAGTGAAAAAGAAGAACAAAAATTGTTATGAAAGTAAAAGTTTTGTGGAGTTTGAAGGAAGGGAAGAAGAAAAGTGTATTTGTGTGGAGCAAACAAAAGTTCTGTAAGCATATTATTCACAAGTTTTATTTCTTTGAAATTTATTTTCTTATCATTTTCTTTCTTCTAACACATTACCCTTTAGCCTTTACATTACAAGCCTATAAAAGCATAATGATTCAAGGTAATGTATTGATTTACATTAGTGGAGAATAATTAATTATGTCAAGCATATGATAGTTCATATCTTTATTTTCAAGCTCTATTTAATGTAGATTTATTCAAGTGCATGATATTGAGTGTATTATTTGATTTCATACACACATTTTGAAAGTAATGATTATGTTGAATAGAAGATAAGGTATTGAGTTGCATGATTACTTGGAAATTACTTTTAAATTGATATAATTGTGCAATCTTTGAGGCACACCATCAAGGTATTTGGGTATGTTTTATAGGAATTGTGTTTTTAGTTCTTTCTTTCTTTGCTAGGGATTAGCAAAGTTCAATATGGGGGCTAATTGATAGGCATAAAAAGTTACTACTTTTATGTTGGATTTTAGTTAGTTTTGAGTTAATTGTTAATGAAAAATACTAAATTGTTGTATTTTTCTATTTTTAGAAAAAGAAAGACAAATGCTGGAAATTGCTGTATTTTTGCGCAATCTTTACTGAAAAAGTCATATCTAGAGCTACAAATGAAGGTTTTGTAATATTCCAGTTGATAATGATTCATGATTCATGATTCATTAAGGTTTAATTATGTAAATTTTCATTGAAATTGGATTAGCCAATCAGTACCAGTTTGATTTAGAAGATCAACATTTTTAGCAAGTGCAACAGACTTACACTCCCTTGGGGAAATTTGTATCTAAGTGCCTTCCCAATGTCAATTTTGTGCGATCAAGATATTCTTGGAAATATAATACACTGGCCTAACTTTTGAGATTGGAATCAGTTAATTCTGAGTTCATTTGGTCATCCAAAGTATACTTGAAATTTGCCCAACAAATATTGAAGATATAAAGGGAAATGTGTTTGCCAACTAGGATGCCACCTCATCACTCTCTAGCCAGGTGTATTATTATTGCCACATCATATTTCACTTGGGAAGTCAGATTATTTTAATTATATTGATTGGGATAATAATTGTAGAAGGAATTAGAATAGGAAAGAAATTTGATTACTAAAGAGACATGGATTGTTTCCTTATCTAAGTGGGAATGTAATATTCTTTTGAGGGCACCAATGACTTAATTGACCCTATAGGGCCGGCCATATGAGAGAATTTAGGAGATTTATATGTTGTTTTATATTTTATCTCCTATTATCTTTGAAGATTAGACCTAAGGTGAGATTGCAACTCTAAAGTCTTTTCTAATTCAACTAGTAAAACTTTTCTATGCCGAATCTTTGATGCAAAATACCTGAGAATCGACCAACAAATTTGAAAGAGTATAAAAAATATTTCTATGCTGCTTCTAAAGCTTATCGTACAAAAGACTTTGATATGTATATGCGACATACGTGACATTAGCACCAAATTCTATCAATATCTAATGGAAGCTAATCCCAAGAAATGGGCTAGCTCACACTTCAACGGTAACCAATTTAGTATTATGACAACCAACATTGCTGAAAGCATGAACCCCATTCTCAAAGAGGCAAGAATATAGCCAATTATTCCAATTCTTTCATGCATAAGACGAGTTTTGCAAATATGGTTTTATGAGAGACGAAAAGATGCAGTAAACCACACAACTAATGTGACATCACATTTGGAAATAGTTTTGGAAAACCATAAACAAGATCCTCCTCTTCAAAGTAGTGCCATGTAAGTTATATGTGTTTTGATGTGGGCATTGAGCGCTCTTCTAGCATGGATGTTCATGATAAGGACATTACATTGCCAAGTGGACCAGTGACGCATTCTCGAGCTAAAAAGATCGAAGAAGGAATGCTTGGACTTGTGAAAAGAATTATGGATGAAGATGGATTCAAGTTTTCAAATGATTTGAACACTTTTCCAAGGCCTAATGATGATTTAAGCATGTTGTCCAAGCAAGGGATGAAAGTCGTAATGATGCTCGAGAGTTACGGAGACGAAACATCGTCATTTTAAAAATAAACAACTTAGAATGGCAATTTCGTAATTTTAGCTATTTTCGGATGATAATAGCAGTTTCATAATTTAGTTATTTTCAGATGATAATGGCAGTTTCGTAATTTAGCTATTTTCTGATTATAACGGCAGTTTTGTAATTTTTGCTATTTTCGTTTTTAGGGTTAGTTTTCAACCTTAGGATTACTTTCTTAATATTTAATGGTTTAGTTTGATTCTTGATCTAACCCTAGTCCTTATATAAAGGGGGATCAATTCTTTTGTAAGGGAGATTTGAGTTTTTAATCAATTGAGAGAATTAATTTTCCTATTGCTCCCAGGAGTGTTCTTGCAAGGTGAGGAATCAATTTCTTCTTCTTGTTTCATTAGGAGTTGAATTATCTTATCAAAGTAGAAATACTTTGTGGTGATTATTCTTCTCTTTTTCCTAGCCTTCTAATCCACGTTTTTAGATACAAGTTATCTAAGGGTTTGGTAGGGCGGGTTCTTATTTCCAATTACTGTTCAATATTTCTTGTATGTTTTGGGTTTCGGATTCTTTAATCATGGGGTTCCGCATCATGTTTGAAGTGCATGGTGGAAATCTAATTGTGATAGTGAATTTGCAAACCAAAGAATGTTCATATCGCAAGTTCACGCTCGGGTGCCTTTGTGTACATGCTTTCACTAGTTGTATGGATGGTACATTTTCCCATATAGTCTATGCAATTCTTTCTACCAGACAAATGTCTAGCGTGCAACTTGCTTAGAATTTGTTCATCCACTTGGTGATCAAAATTATGGCATGCATTTGCTGAGGTCCTTGTTAGGTTGTACTTCCACCAAAGTTTCATAGAAGAGCGAAAAAGCCAAGGACCAATCGTGTATTGTTGTAAGGCGAGAGGCGTCATAGGAAAAAATATGGGCTGTGTAAGCATACATGCCATAATAGACAAACATGTACCTTGCCTATAACTTTCAAGAGTAGAACTTGAAGGCCGCGAGGTTTTGAGCATCCTAGCGGGAGCATGGAGCCAGAGCAGTGATGCTATGTCTACTTGATATTATTCTTTTTTTTTTCTTTATTAGTAGAAATGGTATGTTTACTTGATATTAGTCTTTTTTAATTTTGTCGTTGTGACGCTATGCTTTTCGTATCATTTTTCCAGTTTCATTGATGTAAATGTATGAACTTTAGTTGTTTGGTTAAATGTGTGGTTGGACTATTTTATTTGTATTTAGGTTTTGCATGCAAATGAACTATAAACAATTTAAAACCACTAAATACACTATCATCTATCATCCCTAAACTAAAATTATGATCGTAAAAATCCACCGCATATTTCTTTCGCATCCGTAAAATTGAGCTTTGCTAAATTTTCAGCCATAGGCTTGCAAAATAGTTCTCTATCCATTTGAGAATAAATAATCCACAATTTCCACTGCATACAAAAAATGATAATTAGTGTGACATTAAACAGATGAATAATACATCAAACTTCAAACATGAATGTCAACTTACCACATAGTTTGTTGCGCTTCTGGTGATTTGAGCCTCCAAACTTTGAATGGTTTATCAAAATTATGGAAATCAGGCCAAGCTTTTCCAAAATTGAACGCCCTCAATGTGGTTGGGATGAGAATGCCAGTGCATGCATTTTTTTTTCATTTATTCCAAGACCGATGAACCATGTTCGTTGGGATTGTATAACTCTATGGTCCCACAGAGCAGATCAATCCGTCCTACAAGCCAATGCTTATACAAAGCATTGTTCACTGGCATGTATAGTTGTAACACATTAGCAATATCATTTTAATTACAATCAATGAAATTTGCACTTACATTTAAAATAATGTTTGATAAAAGTAAAATAAACTTACAATGTCACAGTTTTTCCATGGTTGGTTGTATGGTTTGATGGTCCCAACCACGTACTTCCAGACCACTTTGAACGCTAGAAGCTTTGTCATTGAAATATATCATCAATACATTGTTTCTGTAAACATCATTTTACACAACAAATAAATATAATGCAATGACATCTCAAGAGGGATGCTCATATAGTACACAATGAAATATAGTATGCCACAAGGCAATAACATATGGAAACCTTACCCCAATAATGGAATCAAGCATACAACATCTTGGGATGTTCGTATATCCTCTTTCACATGTGGAACAGGCATTGCATTAATTTGCTCCATATATACACAAGTTAAACATTAAAAGTATATATCAAAATTGAATAATAAATATTGAAATACAATGAAGCTTATAAATGCGACGGAATACTAAGTTACCTACATCTGATGTCAACCATCCACCATACCCCAATAGAGGGTCAAAGAAAGCTTGATACACTTTCGTGTATTCGATATTGATGACCTTATATGGCTCGATCATTAGAAACCATGCTCGAAAGCTGTTGACCACATCAGGTGCAGGCAACGACAATGGATCTATACTTTGTTTCCGGTTGTGTTGCCGATCATACACCCACGGACTTTTGGTAACACTCGTAGGTTTATATGATTGCCTAGCCTTGTTTACACCCTCAAAAATTATTCTGCGTCGTGTATGCTCCATATCTAGTGTGCCATACCATGCAACTCTAAGGGGTTATTCCCACTATATTTTGCCAACTCAGACCAAACAATATCATCGTCAATGACCAAAGCTACAGATGGAAGAACATGATGTGAGTCCAACACCTCATTATTTGCATCTGCGTGTCTCAAAATCATGTGAATCCACCAATAGAAAAATGTCTAACCCTGTGGCTAGTGGATGATCACTCGATGGTGAGGGTGATGGGCCACGTGGTGTCTGTGGTAATGGACCATGCAGTGGCAGTGGTAAGGAATCACTAGGTGGCAATGGTGAGGAATCATGTGGTGGATCACTAAGTGGTGGTGGTGAGGAATCACATGGTTGATCTAGGTAGCGGTGGCAGTGGCGTTGGTGGGAAACCATGTGATGGACCATTAGGTAGTAGTGGTGAGGAATCATGTGGTTGTGGCCATGGCTGTGGTGAGAAACCACATGATGGATCACTAGGTGGCGGTGGGCATCCATTGACCCCTGAAACAGAAACAAACAGGTCAAATTCAACAACGTTAAATAACTAGCAAGATAACATTAACTAATGTTGAATGCCTTATTGTTCAATTTCACAAGTGTAGTTACTCACATACTATGGAGCTCGTTCCATGCAATCTATGCCCCCATAATAGTTCCAATCTATGTTACAAAATGTCACTTATTAACAACGAATTAGTTAAGGAAGTAGCATTTAAATATAAGTATATTAGAGCTTAAGCAATGTAATACTTAAGACGTCATCATCGTTGCATACGCAGATACTGAAGGCTCAGTCTCAGTGTCACCCATGGTAGGCTGAGGTTTAGGTTCAATTTCAACAATTGATAGGGCTCAATACCGGTCCTTCCCACGACCATACTCAAAGAATCTCATGTAGGCATTTTTCAACTCATTCGGAGTTGGCTCTAATGTCCATTGAACATTAACCTGAAATACAAGCATATCAAATTATTAAGTTTATTGAAAATAGCCATTTTTGCTGCTATTAAAAAAAAAGGAAGGAATTTTGATTCAATTTACTTACAATTTTCTTATGCAAAATTGGTTTCAGTTTATCTTCCTTAGGATGCTTTAGTTCCTTCCATCCCAAGATGTGAGGAATTAATGTATTCATCATCTTTGCATTTCCAACAGTTTCTAGCATAAGAATATTCTTATACACCTACACCTTCAACAATACATCATCGATGAATAGATGATTCAACATCATCGATGAATAGATGATTCAACAGCATTAATAAATATTTACAAATATTAAAAAATATTAGTTGAAAAGCCATAGTCAGGCCTCTAACACTAGCTGTGCTAGATTTGTTGGAATGGTCTGGTTGCTGGAAGAGATGCTTCAACGTAGATATTGTGTCTTTATAGACAAAGTTCCCCTATGGATAGTTGTTGAAGTGGTCCAAATCTTCAACAAGCTTCACAAGCCTCATGTCAACTTTAGATTTGCAGGGGAATCCAATCAGGCGAGATAGTAGGAAATGCAACAAGGCCACCTTGGCAACATCCTGATCATTTCTAAAATTAGCATCCTCAAATAATTCTTTGAGTTCCTCTTTGTCAAGAGACGTTGCGTTCTTCAAGTATTTCCTTCAGATATTCTTCTTTATTTCTTGAGTCTCCATGTTCAAGTTGTCAATATGTCGATTGAACTTCAACCCCATCACTAGCATAAAATCTATGTCCATGAAATGTGAACTGATACCTCTAAGGTTGAACTCCAAGACCGTATTGTCATCACACTACACTGTTTTCAATCCAAGTAGCTGAAGCAAGTGTCCATGGTGAACAAGCTTTACATATTGAGGAAGTGGCCAAAGCAAGTCTTATGGAACTCTTATAGTTGTTCGAATATTAACGTCCTCTTAATAGTTAGAATGGCTCTAAAGGATTCCTGTACGATGAAATATTTGATTTTAGAGGATGATCATAGGTGAATAGGTGCTTTTGCACTTGTGGAATAACCTGTGACATAAATAAACTTTGGCATCTTAACAATGGCCATAGCCCACCTTTTATTAAACAAACCGAGGGCAGACCAAAGAACTATGCACTATACTTGCCCAATGGTTGTCACACAACCAGATATATAGGAAGGCTAAAAAACAGAGACAACATTTATCTCTATTTTTTAGCCCGCTCATTATTACACACACTGCCTTTAAAAGGGTGGTTTGACTACCTTTGAGTGGGTTACAGAAATAAGTGTTATCCGCCCTTAGTCAGGCACACTCCCCTTATAGAAAGGGCGAGCTAACAAACAAAGAGCACTTTTATATATGTTTTTCAGCCCACCCAGGGTGATACGCACTGCCCTTGGATAGGGTGATTTTTTACCAATGGGCGGATTGTATGACTAAGATTTTCTTACCCAAGATTAGTTAAATCGCCTTTGATTAGGTCAAGCTTAAAAACAGTGACAAATGTTGTCTTTATTTTTTAGCTTGCCCTTTCTATAAAAGCTTGCCCGTTACAAGGAAGGTGTGTATCTCCATGGGCAAGCTAGATAACTAATTTAGTTTCATCCTTGCCTAAGAAGGAAACACACTGCCCAAGTTTAGGGCGAGCTGTTTCCCAAAGGGCAGGGAGGTCACATAGAGAAGCATGTGCACTTGAGATACTATGTTATCCTCCTTGCTATTAATTAAATACAGCACTCTTATTTAGGGCGTGTTGTTTTCCCAATGGCGGGAAAGATCATATAGAGGGAATTGTGGTCTTCTATGTCATCCTCTTTGCCCTACGTAAAACATACCACCCAAACAAGGGTAGTTTATTTTGACCAAATATTTTAAAATTTACTTATCTATTATGATTTTATATTTCTTTTGTAAAGACATAATATTTTTGCTAATTTGATTATATTTTATTTATGCCCAATCTCACTAAGCTTGAATTTACTGCCTTTGATTTTTTCAGGAAAAAAGTATTTATCATGGATTCTCGATGCTTGAATCTATATGGAAGCTATGAACCTTTGACACACAATAAAATAAAGAAATACCAAATCTGCTCAAGAAGGTGCAAAAGCTATAATTTTATTACATCATCAGATCCATGATGGACTAAAAACAAAGTACTTTACTGTACGTGAAAAATCCTTTCAATCTCTAAAAAAATTTAAATGCGAGGTATGATCACCAAAAAACTATAATTTTACCAAAAGCTCGAAATGGATGGATGCACTGGCATTTGAAAAATTATAAGATTGTTGGAGACTATAAATCAACACTATTTAAAATAAGTTTTCAATGACAGTTATGTGGTGAAAATGCAGTTTAAAGCAACACGCCAGAGCATAGATATAAGAAATATTATGAACTAATATCTTATCTTCTTATTGCTGACCAAAGTAATAAGTTTTTGTTGAAAAATCACCAAGCAACTAGCTTAGTAACATTTTTTGAAGTGAATGTTGCATCTTCTAATAGTCATTAAGGTGTAAAAATGACCGTGGGAGTGGACATGGTCATGGATGTGGACGTGGTTGTAGATATGTTCTTTTTAAGTGACTTGGTGGTCCTATTAATAATTATCAAAATAAAAAAGCAATATCAGACCACTAGAAGTGGAAGAATAACGATACAGGGAAAATTGTTCAATAAAAAAAATGAGTTTTTATCACTGCAGATCCCTAAACTATATCGCAATTTTTTTCTCACTTCGATCCTCAAACTTATATGTTTGTGTCATCGTAAGTCCTTCTTGAAGTTTCCATCCATTTAAGACTTTAAAATGCATATGCAATACAAGTGAGGTCAATTTTAAGGGTAAAATATTTTAAAGTTTTTAGCACTGCAAGTCTCTAAACTATATCACAATTTACACTTTCGTCCTAATTTTTTTTTCTCACTTTGATCCACAAATTCAAGCTTATTCTCTCCTTTCTCTCTATATGCTTTCTCTTCATTTGTATATACAAGATAAAAAAAAATTGATCAAAAGGATTTAGGTTATAAAAAAAAAGTAAAAAAAGAGAAAAAAAAGATTAGAAAGTGATGAGTAATGAAAAATAAAAAAAAATAAAAAATAAAACCATGTCCGGTTACATATTAAGCTTGGGTGTTGGATTTCAAACGAAATATCTTCAATTTGGTGCATAGGTTACATCAAAAAAGTGAAGACAAAATGAATAGTACCAAAATTACTGTAAAAGGTGGTCGGAGGGGAGAGATATGGTCGAGTATAGATACATGTCGTGTGGCCTGTTTCTCTAGAAACTAGTCCATCGAGGAACCTATTCCAAGCTTGAAGATGATTGAAATGATGTGGTGTTGTTGATCTTATCAAAATGACGTCAATTTATTTGATGACTTGTAAAACTAAATGCGAGAAACTAAAATGACATCGTTTGATTGAGACATCATTGAAACGATGTCATTTTAGTTTATGCCTTAAACATAAAAGCCAGAAGCTAAAACGATGTCATTTCGATGATTCACTCAATGAAACAATGCTATCTACTTCAGCTTTAAGTTTGGAGTTCACGGGTCGACCCATTTAAGAAGAAATGGGTCACGAGACTCGGTTATATACCCAACCAGATTTCTCCACTCGATCCAGTCACATTTTTCTGGCGAACTTGGTGCTGTTAGCTTCTTCTCGATATTTATGGTGTCACTTATTTATCAATTCCACAAAATCTTGTCAAAAAACTAACTGCTAATTCAACATAATCCACCATGTTTTTCACAGTTTTTTTTCTTCTTCTAGGTTTTATGCTATTTTTATGCAATCAACCATTCAAATTCACTACCATTTAGTTCTTAAAACTTAATCTTATTGTAAAAAATTGTCACCTTAGAAGCTTTATATTCAATATTTGACAATATATTTTATTTCAAAATCAAAACCTTTTTGATTAATTTTTTTTTCTTGTATATGCAAATGAAGCTAGAGAAAAAAAGGGAGAGAATAAGCTTGCATGGAGGAGAGAATGTGAGACTGATAGAGGTGCCAGCGTAGACCTCATGTGAAAGCTTATATAGATGAAATATAAAATTTAAATGGATGTAAACTTCAAAATGGACTTACGGTGACACAAAAATGTGAGTTTAAGGGTCCAAGTGAGAAATTTTTTTTCAGATGAAAGTGTAAATCGCGATATAGTTTAGTGACTTGAAATGATAAACCCTATTAAAAAAAACAAAATGCTTCTATGATGTGGAGTGAAAGGTCATTGGTCTCGTACATGTCGTACACCTTAACATTTAGTTGAATTTTATCAAGCCTCAATTAAGGAAAAAAAGAAAGAACCACATATGAATTTTGTTGATCATCAAGAACCAGAGATGAATCTTGTTGATCAAATGAACATAACTGATATGGAGATGAATTGATCTAACTATGAGTATCTTGTTGATATGACCAATGTGAATGTTATGGATTGCTTGTGTAATCCGAATGGAAATAATTGAAGTCAAGAATTAGAATGAAGAAATAATTATGGAATATTTTTTTGTAATTTTTATTATGTATTATTTATATTTTCTGTCTTTTTAATAAATAATATCTTAATTTTCTTTGTATTAATGTTTAAACTTTATACTTATTATTGTTTTATTTTATATGAAGTCAAATGGCTTCTACTGATAGTAAAATTATTTCAAAATGAAATGATAAATATATATGTCTCATAGACAATCTAACAACCCACACGATCATTTGAGATCAAATCTATTTTTCTCATTTGACATTAGCTAAAGCTAATATTATTACCATTTCGGGCACTACATATTTGATTGAAGGCTTCGACAGAGCTAATCTTATGTTACTAAATGGAACAAAATTTTGCATTGAAAATATTTATATTCCTCTAAGTCTAAATGGAATTTATTGTGTTTTAGAGATATACGACAAAATAAGTATCATATTGAAACAATTAATGAATTTGATGTATAATATTTTTGTAAGACATTTATAGTTTCAGCAAAAAGAAAGTTTTAGAAAAACTTCTTGCTTTAGAATATGGACCATATTATGCTTTTTATGAATGCAATTGAGGCACATGTTGTCATGAACCAAATGTTCAATGTTCCTAAGATGTTTTACTTTGGCATGATAAGTTAGGATATCCTAGATCGATTTTATGATATGCCAAACCTTGTTGAATTCAAATGGGCATCAACTAAAACTTAAATGATTTTGTTGACTAATGCTTTTAATCAACAAAAACATACACTAGCTATATGCTTTTAATCTAGCATTTGCTAAGTTATTGTCTCAAATAATTAGATTGCGAGAATAGTTTCCAGATTATCCAATTAAGAAAATTCATCTTAACTATTCTGGTGAATTTACACCTTAAGAATTTAATGATTATTGCATGTCAATTGGAATAAAAGTTGAGCACCCTGTGGCCTGTGTACAAACCTATAATGGTATGGCTGAATCTTTTCTTAAAAGATTGCAATTGGTTGCTCGACCATTAATTATCCGAACAAAGTTACATGTTTTAGTTTGAGGACATGCATCGTATGCTGCATCTTTTATTTCCCTTAGACCTATAGCTTATCAACAATATTCCCCAATGCAACTTGTTTTGGACAAGAACCAAATATTTCTTGTTTGCAAATTTTTGGTCGTGTTGTATATGTGCCAATAACATCTCCACAATGAACAAATATGGGACCTCAAATATAGCTTGGTATTTATATTGGTTTTGAATTTCCATCTATTATTAGATATCTTTAACACAAAATGATGCGGAACCCCAAGCTTAAAGAAACTGTAATCCCAACACACAAGATGATATGGAACAAACCCTAGGTAAAAACCCGCCCTATAGCACCTCTAGATAACAATTGTATCTAGCAACACTAATTAGAAGGCAAAGAATGAAATTGAAATTCGCCACAAAGTAAATACCTTTGATAAGAAGATCAATTCCCAATGCAACAAGTAGAAGAAAATCTATCATCTCTTGGAACACACAAGTCTTGTAGAAAACAAGAGTAGATTCTCAATAATCAATAATCAAAGTTGTTTTTACAAGCTAGTAACCTCCCCTTTATATAGAGATTATGGTTAGGTTAAGAAACAATCTAGACTATAAAATAATTAGGAAAGTAATCCTAAGGCTTAAAACTAACCCTAAATAAATATAATCTGAAAATAGCAATAATTACAAAACTGCCATTATAATATGGAAATAGCAATAATTACGAAACTGCCATTATAATCCAAAAATTGCTAAAATTACGAAACTGCCGTTATAAGATGCTTATTTTTAAAACTACGTCGTTTCGTGTCCGCAACTCCTGAGCATCAGTACCACCTTCATCCCTTGGTTGGACATCATGCTTAAATAATTATCTTTTGCTCCAATGGTAGAATATGGCACTATGATGCCCGCATCATTTCCTTCCTCTTCAAAAAGATTCATCCTCGAATCTGAATCCATATCAAAAGGAAAAATATCATAAACATTAAAAATAGTGGACTCATTGTACTTACCTTGAAGGGCGATTTTGTATGCGTTGTCATTGACTCTTTCAAGCACTTGAAACG
This sequence comes from Ochetophila trinervis, assembly GCA_003254975.1. NCBI lineage: Eukaryota > Viridiplantae > Streptophyta > Magnoliopsida > Rosales > Rhamnaceae > Ochetophila > Ochetophila trinervis. The sequence goes on from QANX01001464.1 coordinate 90,039, forward strand.
GTTTATCTCCTCTAGCATCCAACTTTGATTTCCTAAGCTTGGGAAACCATTTCTTCCTTAAATATACCCAAACCCAATCTCTTGGTTTGAATAACCTCCACGTGTCATCCCATAAAAGTTTTCCAAAAAGACTCAAAAATTCCACATCCCTATCATATTGAATAGTTCGAGGCACTCCACGCAATTTTGATTTCTCATCAAAGTTCTGCAATAAAGAGACAAAAACACTAAGCAAATTGAAGTTAAGGTTAGTTTCACAGAGCAAAACCTCTCGAAACCTAACTAATATTATTGTTTTCTTGCCTAAAAATGCACTATTGACTTCTCTCTCTTTTGCATTAAAACTCTTTTCGTTTCACTCTTTTCACTTTTCTCTATTGCACTTTCCTCTTCATTTTTCTTACTAATGCAATCACTCACCATTGGGTCTTTATTTATATTATTTTCACTATTGGCCTCTTTACACTCAATTTTTTTTATTTGCCTCACTTCCCAAATCCCCATGTGAACTTTTGGATAATTTCAATTGTTCAAAATACACCACCATTGGAGATAAAGGTGCAAGTGTGACTTTCTTTTCATTATGCTCATGTCTCCTAGCCCTTGGTTCCTTCCTCCTTGTGCGTTTCCTCATGGAATGATTTGAGAATTCATCATCTTCGGAATCCGATGGCTCTATATCTTTAGTTCGCAAACCATCTCTCCTTGGGTTATTTGTGGGGGTCATAAAGACTTCACTTACTTTATCATTTAGCTCATACATCTTCATCTCTTTGTAATACTCCTTTATGGACCTAGACCCTTGTGTGAGTCTCTGCAACTTTTGATGAAGCTCTTTATAGAAATATGATGGTACAAACCTCTTCCTCATAATCATCTCATCCCAAGTTGAGATCGGATCTTCTCTATACCTTCTCCTTGACTGTATAAGTTGCTCCCACCAAACTAGAGCATAGTCGGTGAACTCCATTGCGGATAATTTAACCTTCTTCTCCTCAGAGTATTTGTGACAATCAAATATTAAATCTACCTTCTTTTCCCATTCCAAGTATGCCTCGGCATCACTTCTTCCCTTGAATGGCGGAATGTGCATCTTAATCGAACTTAGATTGTCATCACTTCCTCCTCTTAGCTCCTCTCTCCTAGGTATCCTTCTTACAGTTTGGACTTCATACTCGTCTTCATTGGAAACAATTACTTTTTGTTTCCTGGGTCGTGTTCCTTCAATTCTATTAGTATTGGACATGGCCATGGTCATCTCCCTCATTTGCTCCATCATCTCATCCATCCTAGATTTAAATGTTTCTTCCATCCTAGAAGACAATCTCTCTTCCATTCTTATATACTCACCCTCCAAAGATTGTAGTACGAGCTTTGGATCCGGTGTTGCCACTTGCTCTTCTTCCTAAGTAGAAACTCCTTTTCCATCTCTTTTAGACATTCTTACACACTCCCTTATGTGTTTAACTCAAAAATGGTAAACCCTCGTGTTTCACTCAAATTTGGCTTTTACCCCTCTATATGCTCACCACTCAAGCCTTTTACCACTCAAGTCTTGTTCGCCAAGTTGCACTTCAGAACCAATTATGTTAAACAAAAATATAAAACTAAATAGCAAATTTCAAAATTAAAACCTAACAATAAAAGCAAGTTCAATTCTAGAGCAAAATTGGCACAAAAGAAAAGGACAAAAGAGTAATGAAACAAATAATAATTACTCTATGAAATCAACACAATGAGAATAGGAAAGTATGAAAATAAGAAACTATGAGAATTGGAAACAAAAAAGTTTAGAATAGGAAAGTAAGAAAATAAGAAACTATGAGAATAAGAAACAAATAAATTAGGAAAGTAGGAAAGATGGAATAATAAAAAAAACAAATCAGAAATCAATTAGGAATAAGTAACTTTCCTAATATTCAAGGAACAAATCTCAATATTCCAACTTTCAATTTTTTTTTTTTTTTTTGTATATATAACAAGATTTTTATTTTCTGCTACTTTTTCTTTTTGGTACAATTTTTTTTTATGATTTTTTTTTGTTTGGTACTAAAACACCAAGAACAATGAAGAACTGAAGAACAAATGAAAAAAAAACGCAGAAACAACAAGCTAATCAAAGACTCTAAAAAGATAAAACAAAGAACAAGATAAATAGAAATTTATCTTGGCCTTGCTCTGATACCAAATGATGCGGAATCCCAACACACAAGATGATATGGAACAAACCCTAGGTAAAAACCCGCCCTATAGCACCTCTAGATAACAATTGTATCTAGCAACACTAATTAGAAGGCAAAGAATGAAATTGAAATTCGCCACAAAATAAATACCTTTGATAAGAAGATCAATTCCCAATGCAACAAGTAGAAGAAGAACTATCATCTCTTGGAACACAGAAGTCTTGTAGAAAACAAGAGTAGATTCTCAATAATCAATAATCAAAGTTGTTTTTACAAGCTAGTAACCGTCCCTTTATATAGAGATTAGAGTTAGGTTAAGAAACAATCTAGACCATAAAATAATTAGGAAAGTAATCCTAAGGCTTAAAACTAACCCTAAATAAATATAATCTGAAAATAACAATAATTACAAAACTGCCATTATAATATGGAAATAGCAATAATTACGAAATTGCTATTATAATCCAAAAATTGCTAAAATTATGAAATTGCCATTGTAAGATGCTTATTTTTAAAACTACGTCGTTTCGTCTCCGCAACTCCTGAGCATCAATACTACATTCATCCCTTGCTTGGACATCATGCTTAAATCATATCTTTTGCTCCAATGGTAGAATATGACACTATGATGCTTGCATCACAAAACAAGTGATCTGTTTACGGCACATTTTGTAGATTTTCACTTTGAGGAGACAATGTTCCCGTTGTTAGGGGAGGAAAGCCAAATTTTGATGAACATCATGAAATTTCATTTCTTGAAAAACATCATCATTTCCTCATTTTGATTAATGTATGAATCAAAGTGAACAAGAGGTTCAAAAAATCATTCATATGCAAAATAATGAAATCAATCACATAATGAAATTACTGATAAAAAGAAATTGTCGAAATCACATATACCAGTTGTAAAACATTAAGCAGTATGAAAATGAAAATGAGACTAGAGTACGCTTGAAGCATGGTAGACCTACTAGTACAAAAGATAAGATTTCGCGAAAGAAAAATAAACAAAAGTCAATTAAGTCTGAAGAAGAGATGGATACTCTAGAAAAGACAGAAACTAATGACCATGGAATGAAAAATATTGATCAATCAAAAAGCATAGATTCATTAACTCCTAAAGAGATTAAGTTATTTGATAATAAAGATATCTCTGTAAATTATGTCCAAACGGGAGGAAAATTTGATCAAAATAAAATTATTGCTGATAATAGATTTGCATTTGCTGTAGCTATTAAAATAAAATAAGATGTTGAAGATTCTGAACCAAAGTTCATTATTGAACATCAAAAGAGGAAAGATTGGGATAAGTGGAGAGAAACAATTCAAGTTTAGTTGAATTCACTTATGAAACATAAATTTTTTAGACCTGTGTTCAAATCTCTGATGATATGAAACCTGTAGGATATAAATGGGCTTTTTAAAGAAAGAAAAATGAGAAAAGTGAAGTTATGAGATATAAAACATGACTTGTTGCACCATGTTTTACACAAAGACTAGGGATTGATTAAAAAAAGACATTCTTGTGTAATGGACATAATCATTTTCCATTTTTTAATAGGCCTTGTAGTTAAAGAAGAGCTAGATATGTGTTTAATGAATGTGGTTACAACAAATTTATATGGATCACTTGATAGTGAAATATATATGAAAGTCCTTGAAGGTTTTAAAGCACATGAAGAAAACCACGTCACATGTATTCAATTAAACTGCAATGACCTTTATATGGATTAAAACAATTTGGACACATGTGGTACAACCGTTTCAGTGAGTACCTTCTAAAAAAGAAGGATACTTGAACAATCCAATTTGTCCATGTATTTTTATTAAAACATCAGAATAAGCTTTTGCAATTATTGCGGTATATGTTAATGATTTAAATCTTATAGGGACTCCATAAGAGCTCAATAATTTGTCCATGCAATTATTGCAGTTTTGTAATTATTGCTATTTTCGAATTATATTTATTTAGGGTTTGTTTTAAGCCTTAGGATTACTTTCCTAATTATTTAATGGTCTAGATTGATTCTTAACCTAACCATAATCTCTATGTAAAGGAGGGTTACTAGCTTGTAAAGAAAACTTTGATTATTGATTATTGAGAATCTACTCTTATTTTCAATAAGACTTGTGTGTTCCAAGTGAGGATAGTTCTTCTTCTACTTGTTGCATTGGGAATTGATCTTCTTATCAAAGGTATTTACTTTGTGGTGAATTTCAATTTCGTTATTTGCCTTCTAATTAGTGTTGCTAGATACATTAGTTATCTAGAGGTGCTATAGGGAGGGTTTTTACCTAGGGTTTGTTCCATATCATCTTGTGTGTTGGGATTACAGTTTCTTTAACCTTGGGGTTCCGCATCATTTGGTATCAGAGCAAGGCCAAGATAAATTCCTATTTATCTTGTTCTTTGTTTTTCTTTTTTTTTGACTCTTTGATTAGCTTGTTGTTTTCTGCATTTTTTTTATTTTGTTCTTCAGTTTTTCGTGTTCTTCATTGTTCTTGGTGTTTTAGAGTACAACAAAAAAATCGTCAAAAAAAAATCGTACAAAAAAAAGAAAAAAAAAGAAAATAAGGATCTGATTATAGATACAAAAAAAAAAAAAGATTGAAAGTTTAAATATTGAGATTGGTTGCTTGAATATTAGGAAAGTTACTTATTCCTCATTGATTTCTGATTTTTATTATTCCATATTTCCTACTTTCCTAATTTATTTGTTTCCCATTCTCATAGTTTCTTACTTTCATACTTTCTTATTCTAAATCTGTTTAGTTTCCTATTCTCATTGTGTTGATTTCATAGAGTAATTATTATTTGTTTCATTACTCTTTTGTCCTTTTCTTTTGTGCCAATTTTTCTCTAGAATTGAACTTGCTTTTTATTGTTAGGTTTTAATTTTGAAATTTGCTATTTTAGTTTTATATTTTTGTTTAAGTAATTGGTTCTGAAGTGCAACATGGTGAACAAGACTTGAGTGGTAAAAGGCTTGAGTGGTGAGCATAAAGAGGGTAAAAGCCAAATTTGTGTGAAACACGAGGGTTTACCATTGTTGAGTTAAACATGTAAGGGAGTGTGTAAGAATGTCTAAAAGACACGGAAATGGAGTTTCTACTTCGGAAGAAGAGCAAGTGGCAACACCGGATCCAAAACTCTTACAACAATATTTGGAGGGTGGATATAGAAGGATGGAAGAGAGATTGACTTCTAGGATGGAAGAAACATTGAAATCTAGAATGGATGAGATGATGGAGCAAATGAGGGAGATGACCATGACCATGTCCAATACTACTAGAAGGGAAGGAACACGACCCAGGAGACAAGAAGTAATTGTTTCCTATGAAGACGAGTATGAAGTCCAAACTGTAAGAAGAAGACCTAGGAGAGAGGAGCCAAGGGAAGGAAGGGATGACAACCTAAGTTCGATTAAGATGCACATTCCGCCATTCAAGGGAAGAAGTGATGCCGAGGCATACTTGGAATGGGAAAAAAGGGTAGAGTTAATATTTGATTGTCACAATTACTCTGACGAGAAGAAGGTTAAACTAGCTACAGTGGAGTTCACTGACTATGCTCTAGTTTGGTGGGAGCAACTTATACAGTCAAGGAGGAGATATAGAGAAGATCCGGTCTCAACTTGGGATGAGATGAAGAGAATTATGAGGAAGAGGTTTGTACCATCCTATTACTATAGAGAGTTTCATCAAAAGTTGCAGAGACTCATACAAGGGTCTAGGTTCGTAGAGGAGTATTACAAAGAGATGGAGATGATTATGATAAGGGCCAACATTGAAGAGGATAGAGAAGCTACAATGGCAAGATTTTTAAGTGGGATGAACAAAGATATTGCCAATGTGGTTGATCTACATCAATATGTAGAAATGGAAGAAATGGTCAACATGGCTATTAAAGTGGAAAAGCAATTGAGAAGTGAAGGGTCATCAAAAGGGTTTTCAAGCTCGAATTCAAAGTGGGGTTCCAATTTGAAGTGGAACAAGTATGACAACAATAAGAATGAGAAGAACTTGGAGACCAAAGAGAAAATTGGAGATGTATCCAAGTTCAAGGATAAGAGTGCCAACCCAACAAGAGGTACTTCTAATCCTAACACTTCTAGTACTTCTAGACATAGGGAAATAAAATGTTTTAAATGTCAAGGGTTTGGGCATATTGCTTCCGAATGTCCAAATAGGAAAACTATGTTGATGAGGGGTAATGAAATAATGTCGGAGTCTGAGTCCGATGAAGAAATGCCACCATTAAAGTATGATTCTAGTGATGATGAAGATGTAGAGTATCCTGTGGTTGGAGAGTCCCTAGTAATTAGGAGGGTCTTAAATTTGAAGGTGAAGAAAGATGGACTAGAACAAAGGGAGAATATTTTTCACATTGGATGTTTTGTGGGTGGTAAAACATGTAGTTTAATCATTGATGGGGGTAGTTATGCTAATGTTGCTAGTACTACATTGGTTGAGAAGTTAGGACTAGTATGTGAAAAACACCCTAGCCCTTATAGGTTACAATGGTTAAATGATAGTGGGGAGATAAAGGTAAATAAGAGAGTGAAACTTGCCTTTTCTATTGGAAAGTATAGTGATGAGGTTTTGTGTGATGTAGTACCTATGCAAGCGGGGCATATTTTGTTGGGTAAACCATGGCAATCCGATAGGAGGACTATCCATGAAGGTTTTAAGAATAGGTATTCTTTTGAGCACAATGGAAAGAAAGTCACACTTGCACCCTTATCTCCAAAAGAGGTGTATCTTGAACAATTGAAACTATCCAAAGTTTCCCATGGGGATTTGGGAAGTGAGGCAAATAAAAGAATTGCGTGTAAAAAGGCCAAGAGTGAAAAGAATAAAAATAAAGGCCCAATGGTGAGTGATTGCACTAGTAATAAAGAGGAAAGTGCAAGAGAGGAAAGTGAAAAGAGTGAAAAGAAAAAGAGTTTTTATGGAAAAGAGACAGATGTAAAAGGATCATGATTATGCAAGAGAGCACTAATTCTTTTGAGGTTTAGGGAATTTTATTTTTATGAAACTAACCGTAACCCGAATTTGCTTAGTGTTTTTGTTTCTTTCTTGAAGGAATTCCCAGAGGACATGCCCAAAGGATTACAACCAACAAGGGCATCAAGCAAGTGATATTTGAACCAGGAGATTGGGTTTGGGTACACATGAGGAAGGAAAGGTTTCCTAGCCAAAGGAAGTCTAAGTTGGATATTAGAGGCGATGGGCCTTTTCAAGTTCTCGAGAGGATCAATGACAATGCATACAAGATTGATCTTCCAGGTGAGTATAATGTGTCTACATCATTCAATGTTGCTAATCTTTCTCATTTTGACATGGATGCAGATTCGAGGACGAATCTTTTTGAGGAAGGAGGGAATGATGTGGGCACCGAGCGCTTTTCTAGCATGGATGTTCGTGGTGAAGACATTGTGCTGCCAAGTGGACCAGTGACGCGTTCTCGAGCTAAGAAGATCAAAGCGGGAATGCTTGGACTTGTGAAGAGAATAATTGATGAAGATCGATTCAAGTATCCACATGATCCAAACACTTTTATGAGGCTTAATGATGATTTAAGCATGATGTCCAAGCAAGGAATGAAGGTGGTAATGCTGCTCGGGAGTTGCAAAGACAAAACGACGTAATTTTAGCTATTTTCGGATTATAATGGCAGTTTTGTAATTTAGCTATCTTCGGATCATAATGGCAGTTTCGTAATTATTGCTATTTCTGGATTATAATGGCAGTTTTGTAATTATTGCTATTTTCGGATTATATTTATTTAGGGTTTGTTTTAAGCCTTATGATTACTTTCCTAATTATTTTATGGTCTAGATTGATTCTTAACCTAACCCTAATCTCTATATAAATGGGGGTTACTAGCTTGTAAAGAAAACTTTGATTATTGATTATTGAGAATCTACTCTTGTTTTCGACAAGACTTGTGTGTTCCAAGTGAGGATAGTTCTTCTTCTAGTTGTTGCATTGGGAATTGATCTTCTTATTAAAGGTATTTACTTTGTGGCGAATTTCAATTTTGTTCTTTGCCTTCTAATTAGTGTTGCTAGATACACTGGTTATCTAGAGGTGCTATAGGGCAGGTTTTTACTTAGGGTTTGTTCCATATCATCTTGTGTGTTGGGATTACAATTTCTTTAACCTTGGGGTTCCGCATCAACATGTTTTCATAAATTCTCCATATGGATCTCGAATATTAATTGGAAAATGACCGACCTAGTGAGCATATCAGGTTTACATAAATTTTCCATCGATCTCGACAAATGAAAAATATCCGAGTCTGCAGATTATGGTGAGCTTTGTCCAAGTTTTGGTGGTATTCTCTCACACCTAGCTTGGACATGCATTCATTGTAAGAACAATGAAACATTTGATCTTGAGTTTGGTGAATTACCAGAGGCACATAGATTGACGATTTGTAGTGGTCTAACACCTCAAAGAGTGTCAAGATCATAAATATTTCATTGTTTGCTTCTATTTTGAAATAATATCAGCTAAGTGATAAACCAAAAATAATATCTAACAAATTAATTTTTTTTTGCATTATACATAACCAACAATATATTTAGCATCTTGACCTGCTAACTCGCTCCTCATACATGCTCCCACTGATCAAGCTCCTCTTCAATCTTAATTTGCTGAAGATTTTTGCTTTTGCAATCTAGCTTTGACCTCCCTCTAAAGACCAAAAACTGAAACTTTTTATCTTTAGAGATAGGTGAACTACATGGCGTATGGATCGGCTATTTGTAGTGCGTTGATCACATAAAAGAGAGCAATGGTCAAGAATATTTTAACATTTTCTTCTATTTTAAAATAGTATAAGCTAAATCGAAGACAAAAATATGTTAGAATATTTATGTATATTTGTGAATTTTTTTTCCTTTTCTGATGAATGTTTCTTTTACAATAATAGATGATATTCCTTCAATATAGAGTACGTATATATAGATAGAGAATGCTAGGAGTGAATTGATTATTTTGGTATTGTAAAATAATTGTGGTAGCTGTGAATTAATTTTTAGCGTGATGTGAATTAAATACTGAGGCATGATATACAATTGGTGACACCAGTGTCGCCTTTTTTGCAAAATTTGTACAATAATTGGCGACACCAGCATCGCTTTTTCTCAAATTGGCAATTTGAGAAAAGAGGATGCTGGACTCTGCTTTTCTCAAATTGGCAACACTGGTGTAGCCAATTTGAGTTGGAGTAAAGGCGACGCTGGTGTCGCCAATTTGAGTTGGAGTAAAGGCGATGCTAGTGTCGCCAATTATAGGTAACAGCCGACACCAGCATAGCTAATAATGACAATTTTATCTTCTTTCATTGCGAATGTTTTTTGCGGCGTAAAGTTTTCCTGAAAATGCTAAACATTTGTCCCGAAATGTATTTTAGGTGTCGTTAATTATGTTTTGCGCGCCTAATTAATTAGCGACATGCTACATTCTCGTGTTTCAAAAAGTTTTAGCGCGCAGATTTTTGGCGACATATGCATAATATGTGTTGCGGAATATATTTGGCGCGCAAATATTTCGCGACACTTGCCCAATGGGTGTCGCTAAATGTGTTTGACGAGTAAATTTTTTGAGACACTTTTCGACTTAATGTCGCAAAATGTATTTGGCGTGCAGATTTTTCACGACACTTGTCGAATGCGTGTCGCTGAATATGTTTGGCGCGCATATTTTTTGCAACATTAGATGAATACATGTCGTTGAATCTTTTTTGAGCCACCGACGAAACATTTTGGTGACGTTTTTGTGTCGTTGTTTTGTTAAAATAAAGGCAAGGCGACGCAAGTGAATTAGTTTTGCTCGATGCAATTTTTGTTTTGCATTATGCATTTGGTGTCGTCCATTGACGATTTTGGCTTAGTGAGTTGTTTTTGGGAGAAAATAACATTTAATAGTTAATACTTAATGATGCACACAGATGAACTATATAATATATAATAAAACCAATAAAATAACCATAAAGTTAGTTACAATTTACGTACTAATATTATATAATATATTTTAGAAATTAAAATTAAAAACATACTTAAATCAAAATAACTTTATTTAATAAAATAACTAAATCTAAATCAAGTTAATTTTTTAGACAAGAAAACAAATTTCCTTTCTTCTTTTTTTGAAAGCCCTAATTTCCCTCCCCTCCTTGATCTTGCTTCTACTCCTATCCCTTTTGAGAGTCAACGGAAAATCACCAAATCTTCTATCCTACTTATGCTCTTCTCCCTTCCAAGCATTTTGCTCCCCGCCGTCGCCATTGTCTTTCCTTTTTCACTGTAATTCGGCAGTCTCTCTACGTGTCTATGGAAGTACATTTCCCATTTTGATTCCCATTTATTCTTAGTATCTTTCCCATTTAAAATCACCAAAATCAGGTAGTTTAATGGTTTTCTTTTTTTTTTCTCAATTCATCATCTAAGAAAGCCTCAAGCCACCATCATTACTAAAGGTTCGAAGCTTATACTTCAATTTCAAATTTAGAGGTATTTTTTTAATTTTTTTAATAAAGAATTAGAAAATTTATGTTTGTGATTGTGAAATTTTTGGTTGGTGATTTTAATTTATGGTATTTATTATTGCACTTGAACCAATATGTGGATATCTTGTACATTTTTATAAATGGATGGATAAATTTTATGGCTGTTACAAAATAAAGATATAACAAAGAACTAATACTATCAACATATGAATAAAATAATAATAAAGAACTGATATCTTATATCTAAATACTTCAACAATGGTGGAAGGGTCCTATTTATAGGCCCTTCTATGACATAGATAAATATATCTATTATATAGATAAATATATAAGATAATAGAAGATAATCAACAATTTGTATTTATCTTATCTAAAACGATAATAACCATCCATAAATGATATTATCATGATATTGATAATATCATAACACTCCACCTTGGATGTTTAGACATATGTGTTATCGTTGTCTCCTTAAAAACCTTATCAGAAAAACTCAGTGGGACAAAACCATAATTAGGAAAAAAGAGTACAACTACATATGCTCCCCCTCAAGAAAATAAGACTAACTCTTCTTCAAATCTCATAACTGACGCATTCCCATTTTATTTACAAACTTTCTAAATGTCGATGTCAAAAGTGCCTTTGTAAATAAATCTGCAGGATTGTCATCAGAACGAACATGATGAATATCAATGATTTTACTTGTAATAAGTTCATGAGGAAAGAAAAGTTTATGGGAAATATGTTTAGTTCTGTCACTTTTAATATAGCCTACTTTAACTTGAGTAATGCATGAATTGTTATCCTCATATAATATTGTTGGCTGCTTATCAATGGATAATCTACATGTTCCTCTTATATGTTAAATTACAGATCTTAATCATACACATTATTTGCTTGGTTCATTGAGTGCTATGAATTCTGCATGATTTGAAAAAGTTGTCACTGATGTCTACTTTGTTGAACACCATGAGATTGTGGTATCATTACATAAAAATAGATATCCAGTCTGAGAACGACCTTGATATGGATCAAACAAATATTCTACATCTGCAAAACCAATAAGCTCTATTTTTTGATCCTTTGGGATAAAATAGTCCTATATCAATTGTTCCCCTAAGATAATGAAAAATTTGTTCGATACCATTATAATGTCGCTATGTAGGGGACGAACTATCTCTTGCTAATAAATTAATAGAAAAGATATATCAGGTCGAGTATTATTTGCAATGGTATATTAAGGCTCCTATAGCACTTAAATATGGTACTTCAGGACCTAAAATTTCTTCATTATCTTCTCGTGGTCGAAAATGGTCTTTTATCACATCAAGTGACCTAACAATCACTGGGGTGCTTAATGGATAAGATTTATCAATGTAAAATCGTTAAATAACCTTTTCCGTATACATTGACTGGTGGATGAATATCACATCTGATAAATGCTCGATTTGCAAACCGAGACAAAATTTTGTCCTACCTAGATTTTTCATCTCAAATTCTTTCATTAAGTACGTCATTGCTTTTAGAAGTTTATCAGTACTTCCAATAATATTTAAATCATCTACATAAACAAAAATAATAACGAATCCGGATTCTAACTTCTTAATGAAAACACATGGACGAATGGGATCATTCACATAGCTTTCTTTTAAAAGATATTCACTAAGGCGATTATACCATATACGCCAAGACTGTTTCAAACCATACAAAGATATTTGTAACTTGATAGAATGTGTCTCCCAGGATTTTGATTCTGGCATTTTATGTAACATCTCTCGTCTTGAGAAAATAGTAAAATTTTCAATTTTTTTTTTAGATTTGACCAAGTTTGAACAGTTGATAGAGTGTGGGTCCCACTTTTGACTTTTACAGAATTTAGATTTTAGCTTCGACGATGGTATCTTACGTAGAGCTCATCGATACGAGTTCATAGACTAGTAGTACGCTCGATTCAGAGCTAAGACCGTGAAGTTATGGTTAAAACGGTATGAAGGGCATTTTGGTAATTTTGCAAAGGCTGCAATTAAAAGAATGAGAAACTATAAAATTGCCCTTACCCCTACCTGCAGCCACGCCCCCTGGTTTTCTCAAGCTCACAATGGCCAATTTGTGACCGGATCTGACTGGCGACCACCCACAACTCGAAGCCCACCATCTTCTCTTCCTAACCATACCTGTGACCACCTATGGAAATGCCCAGATTGCCAAAAAAAATTGAAAAATCCAGTAAGCCTTTTACTTTTTGATCGCTGGTTTCCAGTGAGAATCCGGCGGTGGATTAACTATTTTTCCCCTAATTTGGACCCTAGGAACCTAATTACATCATCAATTTGACTCAATTTCTTCTCGTTTGAACAAAATAAGGAAAGTTCCCTTTGTCCATGAGTTTCGGGTCATTTTTTGGCCATCACCGGCGACCATCGGGCAAGATAAGTGTAATTCTATATCCTATTCCTCAATCTTCAATTTGATATATAGTTTGCATATTATTATTGAGTATTTGAAATTTGCTTAATTTTGAGCTATGTTTGTGATAACTGTTGAAATTAGATTGAAATTGATCCTTACTTCTAAATTCAAAAACATAACTTTGAGCTTAAATTTTGGTTGATGATTAATTGGATATTTGTGGCTTGATTTCTGGTTGGGGTTGTGTGAAGTTGAATCTGTGACTTTGTTGGTGTATGCAAATGGAATTTGGATTATTTTAATGATGATTTATCGGTATAACTGATGCTCTATGTTGCTGGAAGTTTATTTTACAGTAATACTTTGGACTAGAAATAGTTTAATACTTGGTTTTGGAAATGTGAATTAAATACGGTTATTAGGACCTTTTGGACTTTGGTGAATTTCTTGCAAGAATTATTAATATGTGTACTTTGGAAACTTGCGTTTGGATTATTGATTTTCGGTTATGGTAAGATTTACCTAGACTAAAATGTTGAAAATGGAGATTTACTTGTTGGATTTTTTTATTAGGTAACCGTGTAGTTGGAGTGGTTTATAAACTGATGTTTTGGAACTTTTGATTCCTTGGTATATGTGAGACTGTTATAAAGAAACGATTATTAATTGTATTTGATTTGTTTTGGTTGGTTTTTTTTGTGCATTTAAACTATGCTATTTAAATATATGATAAGTGAATTTAAATGGGTGTTGAATCTATATCTTTATATATATTTGTGAATTTAATGGAACTCATATTTATTTGGAATAAATATGAAATCTGTGATTTAAATGGTTGTTTAATGCTTCATGAAATCTTTGGATATTTTCATAATTTTGAAGAAAATGGTAATTTGAAAGAAAAGTTATGGCTTTTGTGGAATTTAAAAAATTTTGGGGCAATTTTTGGATTGCCGAACTATTTAAATATTTTAGTGAAATTTTCTAAAATAGAAGATGTTAAAAAATTGTTGAATTTACTACGACTTTTGTTTTAAAATAAAAGAGTTTTACGGGTTGTAGCCCTTCTACTTGGTATTTTATGAGAATATATTTGAAAAAAATGAATTTAAATGTCTTTTGGATTTTCTTTTATGGTTCTGGTGATTGATCAATGATTTTAAGAGATATTGTTAAATTATTTTTTCGCCCCTAAATCGTGTTATAATGATTTAATGATCTTTCGAAATAAAGCTAAGGATTGTGGCCCATCGGCTTGACATTTTTTGAAAATATGTGTAACAAAATGATTTTTAAATGTTTTATGAAGTTTATTTATGGAATTATGTAGCTTTATTTATACTTGAAAGCTATACTAATTCTTTTTGTTTTGTATATACATATATACATTCTTTTGCTTTTATACTTGGAAAGCAAATGAACTTAGCTTTGGTAAGGAAAGCATGTCCTTACAATTATTGAATTAGTCAATGATTTTATGATGGTTTTGTATACATTGGGATTATGGTTATGAGACATTGAGATGTGTTCATGGATTTGAGTATACGTATTCTTAGAATATTATTAAAAACTATTTAAAAACTACAAATAGCTTGATCCCTATTAATAAATGTATGTAGGCAGCTCATTTTTTCATACTGAGTCCAGCTACGAAAATTATAATTGATATATTTATTTGAATGTTTAATTTTCTTTATTGAGGTGTGGTTACGGTGCGGAAATGATGCTGGTAGATTGGATTATGTGTTTTCTTGCACGAATTGTACTTTTATGTATTTTGGACATGTTCCAAAAACAAACGAGATACTACTGAAATTTTTAATAAAATTTCTAGAACTATAAATCCTTTTCCTTTTGATCAATTCATCTTATTTAAAAAAAATGTTCTGGTGGAGTTATATGACTGCTTAATGGATTAATAGAAATATTAAGTCATGCAGGCAGGATCTAGGCGGATTGGGTCATGTCATTTTAAATCCTTCAAGGATTTTCATGAAAATGTCACTATCAAGTGATCCATATAAATATGCAGTTACAACATCCATGAGATGCATATCCAATCTTTCAAATACTACTAGACTAATCAAATATCTAAAATGTTATTGAATCCACCACAAGAGAATATGTCTCCTCGTAATCAATACGAGGTTTCTTTGAGAAACCTCGTGCCACAAGTCTAGCTTTATATCTTACAATTTCATTTTTGTCATTTTGCTTACGCACAAAAACCCATTGTACCCTACAGCTTTAAAATCTTTATATGTTTGAACTATAGGTCGAAAAACTTCATGTTTAGTAAGCGAATTGAGTTTTGCTTGAACTGCATCTTTTCATTTTTTGCCAATCAGTTCTAGATCTGCACTTCTCAACTAATTTTGGTTTTTAATCCTCGTTTTCATTCATAATTTCAAAGAGCCACAAAATATAAAAATATATCATCGATGATTGTATTATTACGGTTCCATAATTATCCAGTAGAAATATAATTTAACGAGATCTCAATGTCTTCAATATTTTCAAGTACCAGATCTTTTTTTTATAGATTTTTCATTAATAATATATTGGGCCTCTTCTAGGGCTTGAACCTTCTTTATTATGTCATAAAGTGTATTAGATCCCTTTCTTTTCCTAGGGCTTTATCTTTGGAACCGATAGGCCTACCCCACTTCATGCATATCGTAGACTCATCTGTGACTTGTTCAATAAAAACATCAATCCTTACAGGAGCATTTATAGCTGGTATATGTGATCTAGTCACCCTTTTTGTATCAGTGAATGCATATGGTAATTGATTAGCTAATCTTTGTAAGTGTATAATTTTCTTAACTTCGAGTTCACATTGATTTGTACGAGAGTTATAAGAAGTTAAAGATGATGAATTCCAAGTGATCTCATATTATAACTCTTTCTTTTCTCATATTCCAAGATAAAGATGATGGAAAAACTGTATCATCAAAATGATAATCAACAAATTGAGCAGTAAAAATATCACCCGTCAGGGGGTCAAGATATTTTATAATGGACAACAATTCATAACCAATATATATAGCATTCTGTCTTTGTGAGCCCATCTTAGTGCAATGTGGCAATGTGGTGGGGTAATAGGAAAATATGTTAAGCAACCAAACGTTCAAAGATGGGAAATATTTGGCTCTTTTTCAAAAACTAATTGTAACAGAGAGTATTTATGGTAAGATGTTGGTATGATGCATATTAGTGCTGCTACAAGCTAAATTGCATGCCTCCATGTAGAATTAGAAAGCTTTGTTCTCATCAATAATGGTCTAGCGATTAATTGGAGGCGTTTGATAAATGATTCAGCTAAACCATTTGTGTGTGAACATGGGCAACAGAATGTTCAACAACAATCCAAGATGATGTACAATAGTCATTAAAAGCTTGGGATGTAAATTCACCAGCATTGTCAAAACGCACTGTTTTGATTGTCTAGTAAAAAAATTGTCCTCGTAACCTAATTATCTGGGCAAGAAAACTGGCAAAAGCAATGTTACGAGATGAAAAAAGGGACACGTGTGACCATTTGCTAGATGCATCTATCAAAACCATAAAATATTGAAATGGCCCACACGATGGGTGAATGAGACCACATATAACCTCTTATGTTCTTTCAAGAAATTTTGGAGATTCTAATCCAATTTTGGCTGGTGATGGTCTAATGACTAATTTTCCCATAGAACAAACATCATAAGAAAACTGTTTGATTGAAAGATCTTCTGGTCTCTCAATGAATGTCCATAAGAATTTTCTATGACTCTACACATCATGGTTGACCCTGGATGACCTAATTGGTTATGCCAAATCATGAATATCTTCATATCAATAAACTTCTAGTTCATAACACCATGTGATTCAATTACATTGATGTACGTATAATTTAATCCCAAAGAGAACGTTGGCAATCTCTCTAATATATATTTTTTCCTTGATATTGTTGATGTAATGCACAAATACTCATTATTGTTCTCATTCATAGTTTTAAGATGATATTCATATCTTTAAAACTCAATAAATTTTATTTCGATTTTGAAAGGTATAAGGCATTACTAATGATAATTTTTGTACCATTAGGCAAAGTAATGTTTTCTCTTTCAGAGCCTTCAATCACATCTGCAGGACCTGATATAGTATTTACACTTGCTTGTAGTAAATTTAGTTTCAAAAAATATATCTTAATCTTTTTAGAATAGTGTGTGTTGTCGCACTATCAACCAAGCATATATCTCCTCGATTGGTGATGTTGCTAAATAACATGTATCTATAGAAAATAAAAACACATATTTAATAACATATAAAACCAAGCCTCCAACTTGAAAATCATATCAACCAATCTAATTGTCATGTCTCCAAAACAAAACTATGAAAATATATCAATTCATCACCCATTGAAAAATCATATAGAAATAATATAGATACAAGGGTCATCATATATTAATAAGAAAGACCAAAGTTTAAAAATACAAATTGCATGTTTCATTAACAAAACATCATGCTTATTAACACTGGATTTGTTAAGAAATAATAGCATTCATCATTAATGTCTGAAAAATAAAAATATGTATAATCATGCATTGATGCAAAAGATCTATAGTAAATCTATAAAATATAGATCAAACAAGTCAATATAGAAAGATGATGACATATATAAATATTTAAACATATAGGTGCTATAGAATGTATAGAAATATTATATACACTATATGTATGACAATTCTGTAACATCCCGTTTTGAGAAAAATAATAAAATTCAAGTTTGACCAGTTTCACCTTAAGTGGGCCCCATGGTTGACTTTTTGTACAGTTATGTTTCAGCTTTGACTTTGGTACCGTTGCGTAGAGCTAGTTGATACGAGTTCGTAGACTAGTAGTACGCTTGATTCAGAGTTAAGACCAGGAAGTTATGGTCATTTTAGTGTGAAGGGCAATTTGGTAATTTGGCAAAAACAGATATTTAAGTGTGAGAAAAGATGAAAAATGCCCCTGTCTTCATCTTTAAATTTTGGCCAGATTCTGGAATTTTCCAGCCACACCCGACACCTTCCACCCCATTCACCGCGCCACTTTCGCACGCCGGTAGCCGCCACACAGTGGCCGGAATTGGCCAACCACCACCCCTAGATCGAAGCCGGCAACCTCCTCTTCCTCTCTGTACCGGTGGTTCGCCGTGAAACGACCCAGATTGCCAGAAATTTCAGCGAGACCGAGAGCTTGTGCAACCCATGCAGCCCGTGCACTGTTGCGACACCACCTTTGGCCGACCATATCTCACTGTTTCGGTGGAGTTAGGGAGCGTGCTTGGTACCTTTGGAAAGCTGGTGCGACGATCTACATTTTGGTACCAAGATTGACCACGGAGACTGCCGTATCACGTCGGAAAAAGGCCGCGAAGTCTCTGAAAAACCACCCGCGACAGCCACCTTTCCACCTAGATCTACTCCGATCGCCAACGAGTGGCACGACACAGCCACCACCACGAGGTTCAGACTGCGCCGACGACCTGATCTGCACTTTTCTGAGCTCCGACGACCGCCACACGCGCCGCCTGACCCGAGCTCCACGCGCCGTCGCCGATCTGCTCCGCCACCGGCGAGTGGTGGTGCACCGCCTATCCAGGAAGCTTCCCCTTGTGCCGGTGAAGCTAACCCAGGTTGTCCCTCCCCTTTTCTCCGCCGTTTGCACCCCCTACGGACTCAATCTTTGACCGGATCTTCACCGCCTTCGGCGAGGCTGCCGGCGGCGAGTGAGTGCTCACCTCCCATCCCAACGAGTTCCGGGGGTCATGGGCAAGCTTGCTGTACCTTCGATTTGGTCCAATTTCGGTTGGATTCAAAAACGCACAATCTCGGCCGAGGTTCAATCTTCCGGGATCAATTTCGAACATTGGCGGGGACGAATCTTAAAATTGAAGGTAGATTCTCGTTCCTTGCATCTTCAATTTTGTTTCGGTATAAAGTTTGTTGAAATTGGACTTGAGACGGAGTAATTCAAATTTTGGGGATTTTGTCTTTAAGGGCATTTTGGTAATTACTGAAATTGAAGGGCAATTTTGGTATTTAGTGTTTTAATTTTGTAGTTGGAGACTTAGAGGACTCCTCTGAGCCTTTGGTTAGTTTTTCGGTAATTAAAAGAATTTTTCGGTAAATTATTTTTAGGTGTTCGTGCACGTTCGAGGGCTGGACCGGAGATCCAGCAGGAGCACGCGTCAGACCAGTGAGTGCATTTACTTTCTAATTCATTTTGGGATTATATATTATTATGATTTAACTGCATATGATTTGTTTTGATTGAAATTTCTTGCGCTTTTAAATTATGTTTATTAAATATATTATATTCTGATTTAAATTATTGATGAATTAAAACTAAATGTGCATTTGTGTTTTAAATGGTTATCGGTGATTTTGATATTTTGGATATTTACAATTTTGTGAAAATTGGTGATTTAAAGAAAAATTATGGCTTTTGTGGAATTTAAGAATTTTGGTGCAATTTTCTGATATGCGAAATATTTGATTGTTTTTCGTAAAATTTTTCAAAAGAGAAGATTTTGGAAAATTGTTTAAAAGTAAAAGGATTTGAAAAATTGTTGATATTCGATGATGGAGGATTTTAGACATGATTTTGAGGAGTACCACACAGTATCGAGATGTTGATTGAGATGTATTATTATGCGCGCTATATGTATTATGTCATCCTTTGCTGCGGACACGTGTCGGGAGAGAGATGATGAGGATCCTGCCATGACGGATTTGGGACGCCGGTTCGTTGTGATGAGTTTACCCCCCTCCCCCCGCCTGTGAAGCCATCAGGACGCTGAGGGTCACACGGCACGATACTATGTTGTGGTACTGGTTGGGTTTTATATTTGTTGATTGCTGATTTTAAATTGATGGTTTTGAATTTGTGGGTTGGAGCCCATGATATTGGTTTTAGATCGGTGTTGGATTTAACAAATGTTCTATTTGCCATTTTAATCAAACATGATTTACAAATAAATTTAATGTTTCTTGTTGAGATTATATTTATGGTTTTCGTGATTTATTCGTGTTTTCAATGATCGTTTTAAATTACATTTTTGCCCCACAAACTGTTTATAATGATTTAATGATTTTGGGAATTAAACCAAGGGTTTTACGAAATGATTTTCAACATGGGGAACCTTTCAACTGAGTGACGTGAGGTTTGAGTGTAAAGAATTTAAACTGTTGAACTTGTATTTTGTAGTTATCTAGGAGCACTCACTGAGATTTTATATCTCACGTTTTGTGTTTTTAACTTCGTTCCCTAGGTCATAGCTGCAGGTCCTCGTGAGCTACCATCGGCATCGCATTCGCACTCGACTTCCGCTACTACTTCTTCTTATGTATTAAATCATGTTCTCTTTATTCTGTTTATTGTTGGATTTGTATCATTTATATTTTGGTATCTCACTTAGTGATTTTGTCATTCCCACCTTCTCCCTAATCTGTTATGTTATTTATTTCAGTACGGCTAATTGTTTGTTGCAATGCATATCTTATCAACTTTTTGTCATATTTATTATTTTATTGTTATTGAACTCCTTTTCGGAGGAGGATTCTATCGGCTGCCCCGAGGGGTTCTGGTAGAATCTTCCTCAGGCGGGGCCTCTCCGGTTAATCTGGAGGGATTTCCGGGGCAGGTCCTGTCAATTCAATTATCATGGTATACACAAACATAATAATGGTATACATAAATACTAATAATGACATAAAAATAGAAACAATGTTTATAAGAAGATAATATGTACATACATACATACGACATATATTGATGCCAAAAGAAAAATTTAATAACATGTCTCATTAGTTTAAATAATCACCAATAAATAATCATATTAGTTAATAAGATAAAAACATAAACAATATTAACAGAAATCGAAAATAGAATGATGGCAACCATGATAATTTACAATCTGTATTTATCTTATCTAAATGGATAATAAGCATTCATAAATGATATTATCATGATATTGATAATATCATAACAATGCCGACTTAATAGTTATTTATGTGAATTTTTTATTTTCTTCTACAGTCTATTGTGGTCTGAATTTTTTATTTTCAATTTGAATTAGAATGTGTTGGGTACTATAAATGGAAAGTCTTCATTCAACAGCTTCTAATTTTGTAACTCCATGTGCATATGTAACTCCACGTGCATCGACCACTTTTAGTAGCTCAATTCCATCTTGTGCACCATTACCACCATGACCTACTTCTAAAGGAGTCCTGTTTGCATGACTTAATTTCCCTAATTAAGTTTTTAAGCAGATAATCTTAACTCCTAAACCTTAGAATCAAAAATAAGACTTCTACATGCACAAAATTTTTATAAAATTTTTAGAAGAGGCATATTTGTTTCTAGAATATACTCAAAAGTTACATTACCAATACATGCAATAACATACTTCCATAATATCTACAAGATATCAGAAGTTACCAAATTTCACCTTAACTTCTTTAACCACACAAACAGTACTTCCCAGTATGAAATAGAATTTCAATAGCTATCTCATAAATAGCTTACATAGATACAAGCATTCATATCTAACATACCAAATACAACATTACTTGTCTACTTATAACACAGCTCCAAAATAAGTGACATACATCAAATTCTCTTACAATCCACAAATTTAAATTGTCATGCAACTTAGGAAAAATTAAACTAAACCCCTAATTAAGGAGACTAAAGCAAACTCATTGTCATGCGGTTGCCAGTAGCAACAGGATAAAGATCACCACCAAAATCATTTGGAAAGGAAAATAAAGGGGAATGGGTGACTATTTTCATACTTAGTGAGAGGAAACTACTATTACAAAAATAATATACTACTTCACAAAATAATATAAATATATATACTATTTATCGTTCTCATTTGGGAGCCGAAATAAACACGTCTACTACCTACTGTATTGGATCTTTGCTATAAAGCCTACTGGCTAGAAAGTCATCAAGAAGGGAAGCCGACCAAAAGAATTTTCCATAATTGACTCTTGTTGCCGAATCAAAGGGTCTTGGCTTGTTGACGTATTTGAGAACTCATCAAAATATATAAGATGAGCAAGCTTACAATAAATTCATTCCTCTCAACTACTTGGCGGAAATCTCATTGCTCAAGTAAGATAATTTTTAGGCAAAAGTTTATACTCTTCAAGCCTATAATCATCTACCATACCAAACTCAGTACTCTCCGAGTCTCGACTATAGCGTACCCCATCTTTCGCAGCCTATTTTGACCCAATCTCCACTTCACATTTAAACTTTTGCCTCCCATATCAGCTCCTCATATAATTGCAGGGCTAAAATAAAATTATAATGCATATATAAAATCATTTCAACATAGCAACCCATCAGATATACCCATCACATAAGATTCATACCAAAAGTAATCATAAAGTTCATAATGTATTAACCACATAATCAGATTTTCATAACTCAATGCTTAAGAAATTACTTTCATTTGAATATGTCAATTCATTTAAATGCCAGCAATATGATAATCAACCATAATTTTTTAAAATATAATATATATATATAATTATATATATATCTACATAGAGAGAGATATATATATATATATACCCTTCAAGCATAATTTGAAAATTTTCCATAACATATTATAATGTAGATAGAAATATAAAACTCAATTTAATTTAGAAATATGCATATATATATATAGAATTTATTTAAAAATAATCAAAAGTATACTTATATATATTTATACGTATTTGTGTATATATATATATGTTTCCACTCACAATGCTTGTGGTGCCTAATCGAAATTCGGTGTGCAAATTCCTCAGTGACCTTCCCGAATAGTTCATTTTACTAAAATTAAATCCATGAAATAGAACCCCTAATACAATAGAATTATAACAAAACATAAGTTTTCTTCTTATAAGATCAACTCTTTACATTTAAATTACAAAATCCAACTCACTAACTTTGGTTTTAAACTTTGAAACATTACAAACTAACCATAATTAGATACTTAACTCAACCGTCCTTATTTTCAATTTCAACTTTAATCTTCTATACAAGACTAAATACTTCTTGAACTCACATCTTTTCCCTTTAAACTTCCATAATCATTGGTTTACAACTCCAAAATGTAACACTTTATATTAATTTTTCCAGTATCATGGCCAACTAAAAGAGATGAATAAATATAACTCTTACCCTCAAAAACAGTGATTCACGGTAGCAACCCCCTTTAAGCCAAGAATTCCATCACTTTTTATCTTTAAAATTTCATAACATTAAAACACCACGTTTCTAGATCATCACCCACCAATTAATCGTTAAAAAAGCATTAATTACCAATAATTAGAGCCCAAAGTCGACATGAATCGAATTTTCTCCAAAATCTTAAAATAAGAACTCAAAAGGTAACTATCACACTAGCTCTCTAAACTGACATCAATGGTTTAGATTTTGTAGAAAGGTGTGAAATGAAACTTTTGGTACAAAAATTATAGTGAGAGGTGGCCCGAATTTTTCAATTTTCAGTCAAGTATATGATTTAACTAAACTTTCATGTCTCACATTTTGAGTGGTTTCAAACCTAAACTAACCTTGCTAATGGATTCAAAAGGGTCAAAATCCATTGGGTAACAAAAATTTAGCCTTGATTTTGGAAAAAAATCAAAGAAAAATAAATTATTTGTTTTGAGAGAAGAAGAATGAGGCTTTAAACAATTTTTATCGCAACTTTCTAACTTTTCCCCCCTCATCATTCTTCCCTTTATCAAACTAAGGCATAACATTCATTCTTGCTTATTTTATGTTTTTTTTCAAAATTAATCATCATTTTTTCTTATATTTCGGCACCACTAAGTTTATATTTGTATTTCTCAATTCCCCACCAAAATAAAATTCTCCAAAAAGTTAACTTTATCATTCAAAACCCACTTAAAAAAAATAAATTACCAAAGTTGTGTCAGTGTTGGTCTGTGATGTGGTCATCGAGCGCTCTTCTAGCATGGATGTTCGTGACGATGACATTGTGTTGCCAAGTGGAACAGTGATGCGTTCTCGAGCTACGAAGATCGAAGTGGGAATTCTTGGACTTGCGAAGAGAATTATGGATGAAGATCGATTCAAGTTTCCAAATGATTTGAACACTTTTCCGAAGCCTAATGATGATTTAAGCGTGATGTCCAAGCAATGGATGAAGGTAGTAATGATGCTTGGGAGTTGCGGGGACGAAATGGCATCGTTCTAAAGCAAGGATTTTATAAAGGCAATTTTGAAATTTTTTACTATTTTTGGATTCTATTTATTTTCAGCCTTAGGATTACTTTCCTAATTTATTTAATGGTATAAATTAATTATTGATCTAACCCAAATCCCTATATAAAGGGGGTTCAATTCATTTGTTAAAACAATTTAGATTTTAATCAATAGAAGAATTTATTTTCTTATTTCTCTCAAGAGTGTTCTAGCGATGTGAGAAATTAATTTATTATTGTTGTTGCATTAGGAGTAGAACTCTCTTATGAAAGTAGAAATACCTTGTGATGATTGTTCTTCTCATCCCTGGTCTTCTAATCCACGTTTCTAGATACAAGTTATATAGGAGTTTGGTAGGGCAGATTCTTGTTTCCATTAATGTTCAATACTTCTTGTGTGTTTCGGAGTTTCAGATTCTTTAATCTTGGGGTTCTGCATCAATTGGTATCAGAGCATAGGTTGAGATAAGTACCTATCTATCTTTGTTTTCAATTTCTTTGTGTTCTTAGTTCCTATTACTTTGATTCCCTTATAAAAAAGAATAAGGTTTTATTCGATCCGTGAGGTTTTATTATTATCTTTTTGATTTGGTTTATTTGATTCAAAAAAAAATTTAATCATAGGAGCATGCACCTGGGGTCACACCTGGCAGAGGCTATTTGCTGGGCATCTTGAAAAAAAAAATCCAAAATTTGATATTGATTGGAGTATTGTTTGGAAATTCTGTAATTTTGTTTTAACTTAAAGTAATTTTCGCTTTCCATTACTCTAGTCGTTTTTGCTTTTCTTTTGATCTACTTTCTTTCTTTGGTTAGGTTTTGAGACTGTCATAATTGCTATTTTTTTTTCTTGTTTTGATTTGTTATGTTTAACTCTAAAGTGCAACTTGAATCAAGAGACTGTGAGTGATAAAAGGCTTGAGTGGTGAGCACATTGAGGGTAAAAGTGAAAATTGTGTGAAACATGAGCGTAGTTACCATTAAAATAGTGAAACACATGAAGGAGAGAAGTAAAGTTTTTCTTTTACTAATCTTGTCTTGTAGAAATTAAGATGTCAAGAAAAGAAGGAAAAGAAGCTTCTCGTTCCAAGGAAGAGCACGAAAAGGACATGAGGTTGAACATAAGGATGGATGAGCTAAATGATAAGGTTAATGAAGTCTCTATGACCACCACAAATAATCCAAGGAGAGATGGTTTGCGAACTAGAGAGATAGAGCCATCGAGTTTCGAGAATAATTAAGTCTCAAATCATTTAATCAGGATACGTCCAAGGAGAGAGGAACCAAGGGCTATGAGACATGAGTCGAGAAGGTTCGCGGACTAAGTACGGTTTATATGAATGGTTAGTTATGCCTTTCGGCTTAACTAATGTACCTAGTACCTTCATGAGACTAATGAACCATATCTCAAGAAATTTTATAGGGAAATTTGTGGTTGTCTATTTTGATAACATTGATTTATAGTAAAAATCTAGATGACCATGTAGAGCATGTTACGATAGTTTTAAAAGATGACAAAGCATTGGCTACCACATTCCCCTTACCTTGTTTGTAACAAATCACGTACGAAAAGGTCTCTATGAACTCAACCCATCGTTCATGCCTCTTTGTGAGCTTTCTTTGCTCCTTGATATGCTTCAACAACTCATGGTCAGTGTGAATTACAAACTTCTTTGGGAGCAAATAATGCTGCCATACCTTCTCATGTATAGTCTTAACCAAGTCCGCCTTTTCTTGTTCATCTAAGCTAGCAATTTCAATCAAAAGTAAGGCATCAAATCCAACACAGTTAAATGATTAAAGCCATATACAATCTCAAAGGGTGAAAATCCAGTAGAAGAATGAATAATACAATTATAAGAAAATTCAAGAAAAGGCAAACAATCTTCCCAAGATTTCAAGTTTTTACCAACTACAGCATGCAATAAAGCACCTAAAGTTCTATTGACCACTTCCATTTGTCCATCGGTTTGTGGATGACAAGTAGTAGAATACAAAAGCTTAATACCCAACTTACCCCACAAAACTTTCCAAAAGTGACTTAAGAACTTGACATTTCTATCCGAGACTATCGTCCTAGATACCCCATGCAAGACTACATCTCTAAAGAACAAGTTAGCTATATTTGTTGCATCATCAGTTTTATGGCACGCAATGAAGTGCACCATTTCACTAAATCTATCCACAACAACAAATATACTATCTCAACCCCTCCTAGTTCTCGGCAATCCAAGAACAAAATCCATGGAGATATAAACACATAGTTCAGTTGGCACAGGAAAAGGGGTGTACAAACAATGTGGCATAGACCTCGACTTAGCTTGTCTACACGCACTACATTTAGCACAAATTTTCTCAACATCTCTACGCATGTGTGGCCAAAAGAAATATTCAGATAAAATATCAAAGGTCTTATGCACACCAAAATGCCCTATAAGACCACCACTATTTGACTCTCTAACAAACAATTCTCTAACTGAACAATTGGGCACACATATTTTATGTCCATGAAACAAAAATCCTTCATGTTTATAGAACTTACGAAAAGCACCATTTTCATATGCATCATATATTTCACCAAAATCATCATCACAAGTATACATTTCTTTTAATTGTTCAAAACCCAAAAGCTTAGAAGTAAAAGTAGTGATTAAGACATACCTTCGTGACAAAACATCGGCTACCACATTCTCCTTACTTTGCTTGTAACAAATCACGTACGGAAAGGTCTCTATGAACTCAACCCATTGTGCATGCCTTTTGTTGAGCTTTCTTTGCCCCTTGATATGCTTCAATGACTCATGGTCAGTGTGATCACAAACTCCTTCGGGAACAAATAATGCTGCCAGACCTTTAAAACACGCAAAAGGGCATACAACTCTTTGTCATACGTCGAGTAGTTGAGTTGAGTTTCATTCAACTTCTCACTTAAATATGCTATGAGACATTTTTCCTACAACAAAACAACACCTATACCAATCCCAGAAGCATCACATTCAATTTCAAAAGTTTTGTCAAAATACTAAATATACAAGAATAAGAGTATAACATAACTTATCTTTTAGAGTATGAAAAGCTACCTCTTATTCCGAACCCGCCCTACCAAACCCTCAGATAACTTGTATATAGAAATGTGAATTAGAAAGCTAGGGATGAAAAGAACAATCACCACAAAGTATTTCTACTTTGATAAGAGAGTTCTACTCCTAATGCAACAAGAATAAAACATTAATTCCTAACCTTGCTAGAACACTCTTGAAAGCAATAAAAAAATAAATTATTCTATTGATTAAAATCTGAATTGTTTTAACAAAGGAATGAACCCTTTCTATATAGGGATTAGAGTTAGATCAAAAATCAATCTAGACCATTAAATAAGTTAGGAAAGTAATCATAAGGCTGAAAACTAATCCTGGTAGGTTCTTGTTTCCATTATTGTTAAGTACTTCTTTTGTGTTTCAGGGTTTCAGATTTTTTAATCTTGGGGTTCTGCATCAGTCTATCTTCAGATTCTCTTTAGCTCTCTATATGTTCGTTCCCATCGACAAGGACTAGGAATGATAATTGTGGTAGCGAGGAGTATTTAATAGGTGGGTTTATCAATTTTGTTATATGTATACAAAATTAAAAAAAGAATAATGATCTTAGATTAATTTTTAGAGGCTTGCTTTATATATGATCATATTATGAAAAAAAAAATCAATGTGATTCAGTTCATTGTTTGGTCATGTTGCGTCCACTCTATATAATCCACTAAAAAATGAATAGGAGGGAACATATCCAATTGTATCAATGCCAATGGCTTTTCCTTCTTCCTGCTATAACTGCTACTGCTGCTTCTTCTTCTTCTTCAAGTTGCAGCTCAGTGAAAGTCAGAGAGGTAGAAAAAGGAGGATGAGAGAGAAAAGGTCAGTAAAATCATAGAGGAGATTTGGGATTTTGAGGGTGAAATGACAATTTTGCCCCTCAAGACAATGAAAATTTTTATGACGGGCATGGCAAGTGAGATTTAATGTCTAAAAAATTGATCACCCCGTTAGGTTTTCAAAAGATTGTACACTATTAGTGACTAATTCAAAATCATAAAAAGCAGCGAATGACTCCAGTGAAACCCATGAGGGGTCTCCACCATGAGGCCCCTGTTGAAATGCAATCGGTTCTCAACAATGCCGGGCAAAGTTTTTAAAAAAAAATTATATTTGTTCATTTACAAATTTATCCCAGTTTATTATGAAAATCCGATTTTACCTTTTCAATATTTGCTATTGATCTGGTCTAAATTCAAAATCAAAAAGTTCACATTTCTTCTTCTTCGCAATCTTCTCCTCCCTCCGCCCCTTACCATTTCTTCTTCCTCCCAATCCTTCCCATTTTTTCTTCCTCCCGATCTTCTCCTCCCTCGGCCCTTTCCCATTTCTTCTTCCTCCTTTCGTATCCATGATGTTCTTCCCCGCTTCAAAAAGGTAACGTCGCCGTTTCTCCTCCCCGCACTAGTTTGCTCCTAAAGGTCATCGTTCCTCTGCCAGTGTCGAACAAATCGCACGGTTGGTCTTAAAGTCCCGTTTCATTGAGGTAATATATCTTCCCTCCTTCCCTCCCCATACTTCTTCCTCCCTCCGCATCCGTAATATTTTTTTTTTTTTTTTGCAGTGAAGCCTTCAAAATCGGGAACCAACGAGGTTATTGAGATTTTCAATACTGGAAAGTGTTCGGTGAGTTAAAGAATATCTGCTTGCTCAGGTACATTGTTCTTATTTTGAAATTTTTTATGTGGATAAAAATAGGTTTGTGGGTGTTGCTATTTACTTGCCGAAAACTAATTGGATGTTTGAAAATGTTGTATAGTTATGCTTCTCAGTTAATACATTATGTAGATTTTTCTTTTATTGAAAATTAATTATGGGGAATATTTTGATTATGGAAATATTAAATTGGAAAGAGTTGATCTATGGTAGCCTTATATTTTGTAATTTTTCTTGTTAAGTTTAACATTCGCGGTTGTTTTACATTGAAGAATAATAATTTTTGGAAATTTCATTCATGAAGCATATGATATGATATCATTATGAACATGAATGTATATATTCATTGTATAATTTGTAGGTTTTTGCATTTTGAAGGTTTTTAAACTGACTGTATCCGAGCAGCCACTTTGTGTTTTACTAAATCTGACATTGCCTTCAGCATCATGGTACGTTGTCCACGGTTACACAGTTCCCACTGTGGATAACATAACTTTCCTCAAAACATATAATTGTTTTGTGTTGGGTGAATTATTGAATACCAAAATCATTAACCCTGTTGGCTATTTCATTCAGCAGTCAACCAGTGACCACCGCAGCGTGCCAGACACATCTAGTGCAGGCTAGTCTCAAACAAAACAGAGTTCAAAGCGTAAATCAAATGCGTGGTTTAATTACTTGTGAGTATTTGTGTACTTATGCGGTCTTCAATTGTCCATTAACAATTTTAAGCACTACAACATATTTCATGTTTGGAAACTAACACTATTTATTATTTGCAACTCTTGATCATATTATTTTGCAGTAAGAGTAAATGTGGGGCTTTGCTACAAAAAAAAAATTAACAATGAGGTAACCAAATATGTATGAATTTTTTTGTTTAGGTGTAAGTGAAAAACATTAACACATGTTATAATATTTATTATTGATCTATTTTCCAGGCTATGAAAGAGCTTGGAACGAAATGGAAAGGCCTCGACAACGAACATAAAATGCAGTTTGGAGGGGAAAGTGATGGCAGCCGCATCTTTTTAACCAGATGCAGCCCTGAGCGTCTATGGGCTGTAGCCAGAGATTTCAATGACACATAGAAGATGACCGTCAAAGAATTAGGGTTCGGATCCCTAATCAGCCGCAAACTAGCGCCAATTGATAGGTCGATGGTGATGTGGTTGGTGGATCATTTTGATCCTTTCGGCCTCACGCTAGATTTGCATGGCTTGGTCCACACTATTGGTCTGCAAGCCGTTGAGAGGTTGATGGGCCGACTGGATGATGGAAGCGCCATCGAGAATTCTGAAGGCCATGATGCAGTGGATAAGCTAAAGGTCAAATACAAGTTGGAGCACAGACGCATTCCCATTGCTGCCCTACACCGGGTGTTGACGAACAAAGAGGCAAGTGGGGACGACTTTAGAGTGATCTTCACTCTGTTTTTTATGGGGACGATCCTGAGTCCCACCTCTTATGTCTACATCTCTGCTAAAGACACAAGTCAAGTGCATAGTGCCAGCACTATCAAAGGAAAAAAATGGGTTACTTGGACATTCAACTGTCTGTCTGCATGGATTCAAAAGTACAAGAATTTGAATCTATAGTACATTTCTAGTTGTTTGCTGGTCTTACAGGTAATAAGATCATGTAATACCCATCTTCCATCATTCTCAGTTGCATTTTGTGAAAATAATGCTCTTGCTTGCTAACTTCATTTCATTGTTAGTTGTTTTACATGGACATTGGACTATTTGGAAAACAAATCGTTCCATGAACAGTGTTGGCGGTCTGTGCTTGGGGTGAAGCAGAGACAAAGAAATTCAGGAAATTGCATAAATTGTTTCTGAAAAATTATGACGCAAAGGTAAATTGATGCCTTGCAACCTCAATATTGCTGAAATTTTAGTTTGTTCATCACGAATTCATATATTTATGGTTTGAGCTGACACCATTTCCATACTTTTGTAGCGTGCGGAAGCGGCTGAACATGATGGGTCAGTCTTCCCGGCCACAAACAATTGACATTACCGTCAATATTCCATCGCATTGCCAACCTACCACCGACGTTTTTCACAAAATCACTACGCTAACGCAGAAGGTGGTAGCAATGAGCGGGGAGTTGGCTTGCTTTAAAAAAGAGGTAAATGATGACCTTGCAACCATCCACGGGGCTGTGCAGAATGATATAGAGGCATTAGCGCAGTCCGTTGCTGCGTTAAAGGAATCCTTAGTCTGTGACACTCCAATGGGAGAAGGTAGAGGCAAAGCACATGCATCCCACGGTGAAAGTCCTTCTGATTTGAAGGCATGGTCTCCCCCTCCTTCCCCCAAGCAGAATCCTCTACCTAAAGTATGTACTCCTCGGCCAATACAAGCCATCTCAACTGAATCTAAAGACCACAAGGATGCAAAGGTGGCTGACTTGGTTCCAAATGATTCTTCTTCATTCGGAGACCAATATGGGCAATTTGGCTACAATTTGAGTGCTCTGGCTTCTTGCCTCGCCCGCGCTGATGTATGTAATTTCTCTATCATATCTTTCGATTTAGTGTACTTGTGGAGTTGTATGTGTATGGAATGTCATAATCTGGGGCATTTTTTGTTGTATAGCGTGCCCCTAGTGAGGGGGCACAATATCAAGGCTGGCCCATTCAATGTCCGAAGTGATCTTCCAGTCTTGTGCATAAATTTAATTCAGTACTGTTTCGATAAAAGTCTCGACGAAAGGTAAATTTGCTATTCCTGATTAGTTGTCTAAGAGGGCACTTACTAATTTCTTTCTGTGGTTCAGTTTGTAGCCAGTTTTCCATCCTTACGGATACTTGTTTTTTGGTTGTATTTGTGTTTTTGCAGCAAGATTATTGTTCAGACAGAGTATTCATTTACTACCTGAGCTGATATACTATGTTTAGGGCCTGGAGAATGTTTTAAAACGAGTGTACATAGTTTTTATAACCTTTATTTCATTAGTACAGCTGAAAAAAACCCGTTTCTCTTAATTTTTTTCATATGGTTTAATTGAGTTTAGATAATTGATCTAGCTGTGGAAGCTTTCACATTTCATGAAAGATCCAAGCACAGGGCCAGAGAAACCCGTCAGTGGTTTCTAACCCCTGCTTTTTAGGTATGTAATTTTTAATACATTTGAACCGATGATTTTGATTATGTAAATGTTTCATGGACTTTTTTGTCATTCTTTATAGTTTTGTGTGTTTCAACTTCTCCAGTAAAAGATACAATTCAACAAATGCAATCGAGAGGAGACTCTATCATTTGCAGACCATTGGAGATTCTTTGACAAATTCTGTGGGAAGCTTGAATTCTGTGAAAAGAATCGTTGAACCCCACTTAGATGCATACAATTGAATTCTTTACATATAACTTTGTTCTATATCACTTTGCTGCAATACATTAATGAAATTTTGTACTTTCTTTTGGCATGGCATTGGTGTTTAGTTGAATTTCTGTTATCTTTCAACTTTTTAGATTTACATCCCTATGAATGATGAAAATTTCCACTGGTTTGTACTCGTTGTTTTCGTCAAAGACAAATGTTACAAGATATGGATTCATTGTCGAGTGCGATGACCAGACGCAGGCGCAGGAATGTAGTGCACATGATTGTAAGTTAAACTTTTGCTGGCTGTGAGTTTACACCGTATTGTTGAGCAAACCCTTGTTACTTTTGGATGTTTGTATGTGATTTTGTTTGGACTTTTATAGCATAATCTGCAATATAGCTTATTCATTTTAACCCCGTATATATTTCTACGAGGTTCATTTAGGATTTAGGGTACAATGCAGTTCGTTTTGTTATTTTGAACATTACTTTTTTTGGGCCTGTTATTGAACCTGCCAAATTTGGTCTGTTTGTATGTGATTTTGTTTGGACTTAAATAGCATATTCTGCGATATAGCTTATTCATTTTATGTGGTGTAGAGTGTTAGGATCGATTATGCATAATGTAGTCATAATGTTTTGCCTCAATTCATGCAAAACACGTTCTATGTAACTCACTTTGACATTAGAAAATTTAAGGTAATTACACTTCGTTTTGATGACATTCACATTTAGTGATGCTTCAAACAAAAAGACCAACTGAAAGAGGCTGCAGGCGCCTGCCTGAGTGCCTGTAGTGCTCTGCTCCTGCTGGTCTACAAACAACAGAAAAATACAAATTTGAGCATGGGGAGCAGGTGCCTAGCCTTTCGCCTGCCTGAGTGCCTGGGGCCGTCTGCCCCTGCTGCCCTACAAACAACAGCAAAAAAACAAATTATAAAGACCATTCTTACAGGCACCTGCCCATGAGCCTGGGGCTTCTGCCCCTCATGTGGACCATGACCAGGCTCCCCCTAAAGCGCATAGATTAGGGACTGTGGGCCGGACTAAACAATTTCATTAAATCCTTACTCAATCTTCATATGCACATCTACACCTAAATCCACAATTATATTTAACTGATTACTTTTAAATTTCCATAAATACAAACCAAGGCGCCATGCGAATATTTGTTTTGTTTCCTGTAATAACGCCAACAACAAAGTACATACTATGTAGTTACCGTTTTTTCCTCCACTCGTTGAAACTTTTGACATGAATGGCCCACTTCGTTTTTTCTGCTTGCCACTGCGGTACTATAGCATACTTGAAATGTTCAAATCTCAATTTCGTCAAATTCTTTTTAATCCATTATGACCTATGATTAGTAATTACATAATTCTATTCGTGCTTACAGATTATATATATTCACTTAATTGTACACGCATGACCACTTGTGCCTGGCTTATGTGCCTTCTTCGAAATTCACTAATGCCAATTTTGACTACATAAATAAAGTAAATCTATACCTGGAAACCACCATGGTCGTTGCGTGTTTTCCATATGAGGGTTGGCATTATAATAATGTCCAGACTGGACAGTGTCAGGTGGACTAAGGTCAATAGTGTGACTATCTTCACTGACGGCGTCGTTGATCGATACATCATTCATATAGATTACTGTGTTAGAGGATTCAATTGCAATCTCACTCTCCCTTTCACCTGAAGCATAATTATTTGGTATGGAAAAGTGTTGCGCACATGTTCTCTTCGTGTGGCCCGGTTCCTTGCATAAACCACATCATCTTTCTTTCACCTCCTTGGTTCCCCCTGAAACGCCTCTTTTAGTTTTGGCGACCACTGGATCCTGTATTCTTTTTCTTTTACCTTTCCTATCTCCCATACACAACTCTATTTGATCATGAATATAGATTACTGTGTTAGAGGATTCAATTGCAATCTCACTCTCCCTTTCATCTGAAGCATAATTATTTGGTATGGAAAAGTGTTGCGCACATGTTCTCTTCGTGTGGCCCGGTTCCTTGCATAAACCACATCATCTTTCTTTCACCTCCTTGGTTCCCCCTGAAACGCCTCTTTTAGTTTTGGCGACCACTGGATCCTGTATTCTTTTTCTTTTACCTTTCCTATCTCCCATACACAACACTATTTGATCATGAACGGATGCAATTTCTTGAAGGCGATTAGCTAGATGCGTTATGTCTTCAGTTGCCTCCCTGTAA
This sequence comes from Ochetophila trinervis, assembly GCA_003254975.1. Classification (NCBI taxonomy): domain Eukaryota; kingdom Viridiplantae; phylum Streptophyta; class Magnoliopsida; order Rosales; family Rhamnaceae; genus Ochetophila; species Ochetophila trinervis. Next base: position 124,716 of record QANX01001464.1, read on the forward strand.
CCTTGTTCCATCTTTGACCCATACAGGAAAACTTTGCTACAATGGGCAACCAATGCTCCATACCTAATGGACGATGGCATGTCATCGGATGAGTCTTGCACTTGAACATTATAATTGATCCCAATCTTTGCATTTTTTGTCCACCATTTCAAAATCAGCGACTCCGGAATGTTTCTGAGATTCTCTTGTTTCATCACAAAGAATGCGTGACTGCAAGGAAGTCTAGTGCCATCGAAAAGGTTGCATGAGCATTTTATGTGATTATGGTTGCAATCATAGCAACCAACCAGCTCACCTCAGGATGCATGAACTTCGTGACTGTGTATATACGCTTATCGCAGTAGTTCATGTACTCGATCATGTTAAGTCCCCCCTGCTCTATCATCTGTACTCTGACCATTTTAGATATTTTACTGGTGTACACTTCAAAGGCGTGCTTTTCAATAGCATATATATGCGTGGTTAGGACTAGTGAGATGTATCATCTGTGACCTCATTGTTCGGCATTTTTGAAATAGCCCTATCTATACAAATTATGAACTGATATAGCTTATGCCGACCCTTGCTGTATTTGTTGATAAATGAATTCATGCTCTCGCATTGCTGTGTGCTATGTATGCCGACAAAAAAATTCCCTTTCATGAATGTTTATGCCCAAATCTCTCTTGTTGCATGCATCGTTTGTAGCCACGCATTACTCTGAAGGCCGAACTAGTCCACCATGCGCTTCCACCGGAGTTCGAAATCTGACGAACTATATTCGCCAACCATAAGACTTGTGAATGCCCTCACAACATCCGCATCATGCAAATTTGCTTGAGCATTCCTCTCTAAATGCCAAGTGCATAACCGATGGTTAATTCTAGAGAAAACAACCGAAACTGCCTTCCACATTGCTTTGTCTCCATCCATGACTACTGAAATAGGCTGCTTATTATTCATTGCGTCCAAAAATGTCTTCAGCAACCATGTGCATGTATCCACTGTTTTGTCTCCAATCAATGCCATCCCAAAAATCACTGTGCGATAGTGATGGTTCACACCTACTAATATTACGAGAAGCTTTCCATAAACATTAGTTTTGTATGTTGCATCAAATGCCACTACATCACTGAAAACATTGTAATCGAATCGTCCAATCGTGTCAGACCAGAACATGTTTCATAGATGCATTTCAGAATCTACTGTGTACTGGAAATATAAATCTGCATCCAGCTCCCCTTTTGTCACGAAGTGTGCAATCATTGTCTCTGAATCTGTGATGTCTATGCCCACGTTGCGTTCTCTATTGAAATGGTTACGCAAATCAGTGAGTTGGAATCCAACACGTTCATATCCACCTGACTGGTCAACCATGTAGTCAATTATTTTACTCGTGCCAATTCCAACGTTGTGCATAATATTGGCTTGGGTCAAACAAGCTCCATCAACAACCCTATTAGAAGGAAGGCAGTGTGTCTCGTGCATTGCTAGTAGAGGATGGGAATGTTCTGTCACAAATTTAGATACATTCCATTTACCGGTAGCAGCATTCCTAACAACGCCAAAAGTAGCATTGCACCCTTCTCGAGTTATTGCCTTTGCTTCACGATTTTGGTTAGAGTTGTCCGACCAAATTGACCTTCTATATCCCTGTTTGGCTCAAACCCATACACGTTTACGTATCTGACTGTTGGTATACTTCTTCAAGTGGGATCTACGTATACAAATTGTGTCCTTTCAAATTTGGTCAAATTGTTTTCAAAATGTAGGCGGAAATGTTTGAATTTCAAAAATGCCAAAAGTATTTGTTTATCCCATGACTATATGACCATTACTACACACGTGCCAACAGGAAGCACCACCTTATATTGACCCACAAGCATTCCTCACAATCTCTAGTAGGCCTATATTATATTTATACTATGCCGACTTGAAATTCTTTCTCCATTTATTAGTTGCAGTTTCCTTTGTACTAGATCTAAGGAATTTTGAGACTCAAGACCCATCTACCTCTCCCAGTTACAATCTATATGGCCCTGTTTCTACACAGTGTTTATAATGGTTTGCTCTAACCGTAGATTGCTTTTCATGTTTAACTCATTTTTGTTCAAAATATTAATATTTTTTATTTAGATTTGCCTCTAATAGAGTGTGATTTAGGTCGTTTGTGAATCTGACCAAATAGGTAAGCAATACAATTTATTTATTCAGTTTTACTACATTTTTGTTTTTTTTTCCTCTTAATGGTATGTAGTCAGCTTATGTGCCGCCCCTTAAGTTAAAATTTTTAATATAATGGTTTGCCTCAAATTTATGAAAATAGGGTTTAAAAAAAAAATTCGACTGGGAAGCATTTCAAACTTTTGACCAAATAACTCCTACAAGATTATTATTCAGAAAAAAGTTACTTTTTAAATGTTTGGTGTCAAAAGTATGAATCATGCAGTATATTTACCTGGATAAATGTTGAGCCGATCATTCACACTTTGACTCTATATGTAAACCAACTATATCATTGTTAAAAGCAGAACAGAAGCAGACTTCACAGACAATAATGAGTACATGTGTCTGGTTCAATCGGGTGAATTTGTCATATTAAACTGGTAAAGGTACAATGATAACAAAAAGAATATGCATTAATGTTGCATTTATTTCATTGAGGAGGTAGGTTGAAATGTAGTATGGAAATTTTTATTCAATTGCCATCTGTTGCATTTATTTTGTTTGGACTTTATGTCATAATTGAGGGAGGGGTAGGTTGAAATGCAATGGCAAATTGATGTGGATGTTAAATCTCTTTCGTTTTAAAATGAAGTCTATAGCTGTTCAAATGTTATACATGTTTGATTACCAATATTGATTTTCCCTTGCAGTGATTATGGTTGGTACAAGAGTGTACGTTGTTTTTAGAGGACCAAAACAAGGTATATTTCACTCATGGCCTATGTGTCATCAACAAGTTAATGGATGGAAGGGGAACATGTACAAGTCCTATTCGTCGCTGGAAAAAGCTGAGAGAGAGTATGCCAAATACGTGCAACTACGCGATTCGACAGATGATCAATCCAAACCTCAAGTATGGCGTGATGATATTGAGTTTGCCAACGAAACATTGGATATATGGAAGGTTTTTGTTTTTTGTTGCACAATTGTAGCATTAGTAATAGGTATAATGTGCTACAATGGATGACCTTTGTAAACGGAAATATATTATATAGTGTCATGCGACTAATTCACTATAAGAATGTCCTGTGCCCATAGCACCTTAATCTCAAGTTGATTGATCTCCATTGTTCCTTTTGATGATATAAGCTAGCTCAACAAAGTCGCAAATTATCTATAAGCTATTGATTTAGTAGCCAGTACACTTCACATAATAAAGGTTAACACCCACTATGAGTTCTGGTCACAAGTACTATTGTCTTCGCTAGATATTGTATTTATTGGGGAAAACATTTATGGTGCTAACACAATTATTGTACCTGTAGTGCTTAAAATGGCTGAATTGGACCATTAGGTGTTTTCAAGTTCCAGATTTCCATAATCTTTTATGACGTTTTCATTTCCAATTACTATGTGCTATGTGCATGTTATAATATGGGACTAGGCGCCTGCCATGCTGCCTACTTTTGGACATGGTAAGCCTATGCCCCCAAATGGGTGAAATTGGCAGGAATAAAAAAGAAAAAAAAAATTTGAGACCAAGCACCTGCCATTGCGCCTGGCTATGTGCCTAGGGGCCTCTGTCCCCCATGCGTTGGAAAAAAAGAAAAACAAAAAAAAATTAAATTACGCAAATTTCATTCGGTGTTTTAAACTACCCAAACCTGTTTACCCACCCAAAACCACCCATTAAACCCGCATTCATAAATCCACCAAAGCAAGCCAAATTTCAGGCCACCCCAAACTGCCCTAGTTATTGATCGCCGAAATTGTCAGCCGTTGCCCCTCCCCAACTCCCCCACTCAAAAACCTGATGGCCTAAAGATCAGAGACCCCAGACTTGTAACAGCAACTGTAGCCCATCCGTGAAGCAGAGAAGGCCATATAAAATTCATCCCGCAGTCCACTCACCCCTACATTGTGGTTCGATACCCTTATATTGTGCTGACGGTTCCACTGGTTTGTCTCTCTTCCTGTTACATACTCTTCTTTATTCTCAGAGCTTGTACTTTGATTTTCATTGTCTATCTTTTTATCTTTTCTGTTTTTTCCTTTCTTTGATTACTAAGTTGTTGGTTGACGATTGAAGCATGAAATTATTTTCAACAATCAATCGTAATATTAGAAATACAAATAAATAAAGGAGTTGCTTTGCATGGATCATTTTAGAGTGAAAAGCCTGTAATATTCATATTCATAACGAGCACATTTGATATGGGATATGCAAGTTTTTGTTTTCGGATCCTGTTTTATTTTTTGGGTTGCTGTTCAGATGTTTTCATCTTGATCACTTGTCAGATGCATAGGCTAGCTCTTTAGGATTATCATGGGGTAGATTTATTGATGTGGTATTTTGCTATTTAAAATTGTATTCACTAATGAGTTTTGGTTTCCTAATTCAAACCCCCCTTTTTAAGAAACTAAAATAAGATTGATTTAGTTAGTAGCTGAAAATTCATTTTATGCATTTGGATGATCTTCAACAAGTATATTACTTAAGTTTATTTACTATTTGACCAGCTAGTTGGGTTTTGAGGCTTTATTGAGTACTGGTTATTGAACTTAAACTCATATTTTGGACTTTTTTCTACTTATGAAACATTTACGCAATTTATAGTTGATTATGCTTTCGAATGCTTGAGTATGGTTAACAATAATATCCTCAGCATTGCTTTCTCCTAAAAATGTTATGTTTGACTGCAGTGTGAGTCATGGGACGAACTGGAAAACCTCACGGTTCTGCTAAAAAATACGATGTCAATGCCAGTACCACCCGTATGCGTGCATCATCTAGACCTAAATCCCAGCCCCCCGCTCCATCTTCATATCGGGGATCTCGACGTCGACCAAATGAGCCAGAAATGCATGTTGCTTAATCCAAATAATCGCGCTTCACTTCTCGGGCGAATGCTAAGTGGTGTGAACAAAGGAAACGTAATTCCCTTGTTGTTGAAAAATTGGCTAGTGCCGCGATTGATTCTCTTCTGAATTTGACCGATGTTTTTCATTTAGTAGGGTGGGGTGGCGTACTTTAATTACAGAAGGCTTACTATCCTCTGTTGGTATTTGAGTTTTACGCAAACATAGAAGGCAAAGACAACGCTAGCGGTGAAATGGTTACTTCTTATGTAAAGGGTCAACGGATACATCTAACACGTCCACTCATTGCATCTATTTTGGGGGTTAGTGATGAGGGGCTTGATTTTGTAATGGTTAAGGATCGTGTTAAAGCTGATCCCCAGTTCGACCTACAAGAAGCTACCACCCGTTTGTCTTACACGCTGACTACAAGCGCGCCAAAAGAAGGTAAATCATTCTACGATACAGTACATGGCACTACCAGTTTGACACTTCGTCTTTCGCATTCTCTGTCGAGGAGTCATTTTAGTGCATTGAGGCCATATGTGCTAGTCTAGTTGCGAGTCAGAGAATGATGGTTGAGCAGCAAGCTTTGATGGAGACTCAATTGGAGCAACAAGTCGAGCAACTGCAGCGGATTTGGGCGGTGGTGGATCCTACTACACGGCCACCATTGTAGATTGAGGGTACTCACAGGGGCGTTTTCTAACTAACTCATATACTTTGGTTACTTTTAACGATTTTGGTTAGAGCAATCTCAATTTCAGGTGAACCAGCCACCCTAACACTCTGGTATTTTTTGCTACATAAAGAATACCAGGATAATTTCCAACTACAACAAGCTGGTATTCCTTATACTTGTTATAATTTTCAACTAGGATGAAATACAATTAACAATAATAGAAATGAAAATTAGAATGAGAAAAAAAAATAGACATGAGAACGAAATGGAGAGAGCAAATTGTAAAGCATTGCTGTCTTTTGGTTGTTTTCTTTGTTAGACCACTATAATTTAATAGGGATATGTCAGTGGCATGGTTATTACTTTGATTTCCACACCTACCGGGTACCTCCATTTTGTTAAAAAACGTTTGAAAGGTCTCTTACATATATTGTTGTGGTGTTTTTAGATAGTATCAAGTAAAAATTGAGGTCACTTTTTTGCTTAGAAGGATAATATTAAGATATTGGTTTGGTGCACAGTTTGTAGATAATTTAGTATTTTTCTGGATGGTTAAGATTAAACATTTTGACATTATCTTAACATATCAAAATTCATATTCGAGACTTTGACTTGGTTGCATGTTTTACCCTAGTACTTTTGATAGTTACATGACGAGATGTATCAGAATATTTGTACTTGGATATGTAAGATTGAAGCAGTCATTAATCTCCTGTCTTTACTTAATCGTCAAACAAATTAATTTTAACTAATGGATTTGGTATAATATAAATACAAATAGTGGAAAGGTAATGCACTCGAGACTATGTGCATCTGATCTTGGCAGTCCAATTTGTTGCCTTTATTTTTTTTTATAAATAGTGGAAAGGGAATGCACTCGAGACTATGGTTTGTTCATGATGCTTGGGCAGTTGAAATTTATAAACAATATCATGATAATTTTATGGCATTGTCTTGTAAGTTGGAGGAGTTATGGACAGCTTTTCAGTCTGTTGCTATATGTATTCCTCCATTCCTTTTGCTATATGACCTTGATATCTGACTTTGATCATAAAATTTTTAGTTGCATTCAATTTCGTCAATTATTGTTTTTTTCCGTGTATACCTTGTGTGCTTACACTACATTGTGCTTGTGTTGGAATATTACAGCTTTAAATGAAGCTTTAACGTCCATCCGAATTCAACATCCCTCACCAGCAGCAGCAGCAATAACAACCATCCAAGCCTCAACATCACAATGGTAGCTCAACCTCAAAACCGGAGTCAAATCAATAGGTTTTGAGGGATGACTTGCTGTTGTAAAGTGGGGTAGTTCATGTATATTACTTTGTTGGTCTTTAATAGTTCAGTCTTACTTTCAATGCATTTATTCATTAGTTTTTCTATCTCCATCACATCCACATCCAATTGGGACTCCTTCATTCCCCTCACTTTCAATTAGAAGTTCTTCAAAATGTTCCAAAAATAAAAATAAAAATAAGCCCTCTATAAAAGTTTGCATTTTCTAAGTGCAAAATGAATAAATATATGGGTCAAAATAAATGGGAAATTGATAGAGAATGATTTTTGTTATGTTTACAGGATTAACCAAGAAGAGGGATTTATAGAGGTTTTCAGAATGAAAGTTGAAAAGATAAGAGAAATATACCTGATTAATGTGAAAACTGACCAAACTATAAGAATTCAATAGGTGAGTTTTGGGAAAGGGAAAGAAACATAGCAAAGTGAGGTCAAATCTTTTGATATGGCATTGCAGTAAACAAAGATTATGTTTAATATTATGACATATTTGTTTTAAATTATGTTTAATATTTTCTAAATGACATAATGTTATGTTTAATATTTTCTAAAGGACATAATATGGAGTATGTTTAAATGTTATAATTAGAAATATATTACAATATATTTTATATATCATGTTTATTTAAATTAATAATTAAAATTACATTTTATAATATAGCTTAAAAATTACAAAATATATTATTAAATTGAAATACAATCCAGTCCAATCTGAAACTGCACCAAGCACAGTATATTAAATCCTGTTATCTAATCCGATACTGCACCAAACACAGGATAGTATTTGAGAAATCCAATCCTGCTAGCTATATCCGATCCTGATGCGGAACCCCAAGCTTAAAGAAACTGTAATCCCAACACACAAGATGATATGGAACAAACCCTAGGTAAAATCCCGCCCTATAGCACCTCTAGATAACAATTGTATCTAGCAACATTAATTAGAAGGCAAAGAATGAAATTGAAATTCGCCACAAAGTAAATACCTTTGATAAGAAGATCAATTTCTAATGCAACAAGTAGAAGAAGAACTATCCTCACTTGGAACACACAAGTCTTCTTGAAAACAAGAATAGATTCTATTTAATCAATCATCAAAGTTTTTATTTTAACAAGCTAGTAACCTCCCCTTTATATAGATATTAGAGTTAGGTTAAGAATCAATCTAGACCATAAAATAATTAGGAAAGTAATCCTAAGGCTTAAAACTAACCCTAAATAAATATAATCCGAAAATAGAAATAATTACAAAATTGCCATTATAATCTGGAAATAGCAATAATTACGAAACTGCCATTATAATCCGAAAATAGCTAAATTACGAAACTGCCATTGTAATCCGAAAATAGCTAAAATTACTTCGTTTCGTCATTGCAACTCCCAAGCAGCATTACCACCTTCATTCCTTGCTTGGACATCATGCTTAAATCATCATTATGCCTCATAAAAGTGTTTGGATCATGTGGATATTTGAATTGATCTTCATCAATTATTCTCTTCACAAGTCCAAGCATTCCCGCTTTGATATTCTTAGCTCGAGAACGCGTCACTAGTCCACTTGGCAGCACAATATCTTCACCACGAACATCCATGCTAGAAGAGCGCTCGATGCCCACATAAGATCTAATCCGATCATGCGTATCAAACGGACCCTAATAGACTTTTGTTTTGGCAATTAAAACTCATGCAAAAATTTTTTTTTAACTTCTATAATATATAAAACATCAATATGTTGATTTCATATTATGACCATTTAAACCAACTATGCTACACGTACTAAAATTGAACCCTAATTTATTTAGCAAATAACACATGTTATAATATAGCATATTCGTATGACCTATATAGAAATAACTGAATCTTACATGATAAGTGAATCCAAATAAATAACCAATTCAATAATGACACATTATATCCCACATCGTTTGGTATATTAAATTAATCAATATTTAAAATAAATGATTTACAATTTAGAGTTATAATTAACGGCAATTACAATTTTTTTTTGACTTTGAGTTCAAAATTATATAATTTAAACAAATTATCTTTTTTAATTTTACCTTAAATTATTACTCGTATGTAATTATTATTCAACTAATTTAGGTTTAATAACTTATTACCTATCAAAATTTTAAAATAAATATAGAATGTTATAATTATTAATATTTTATATTACCTAAACCCTAATATTTTGCATAAATATTCTGTTTACATTTTATGTAATATATGTTGAAAATACGTAATTCCGTTCCATATAATGTAAAATTGGTCTAAATACCATAATTTTGCTATACGGTGTAACTTCGTCCAAAATACGTAACTTGGTTCTATATTATGTAATTTTTTTCACTTTACAGATAATTTTTTTATAGGGTGTAACTGTCATCCAAACTGCGTAATTTTGTTCCATATGATATATAATTTTTCCATAAGATTTAACTTGTTTACAAAATACGTAACTTCATTCCAAAGTACGTAACTTTGTTCCATATGATGTAAATTTTTTCATATTATCCATAATTTTTCTATACGGTGTAACCTGTTTCCAAAATACGTAACTTTGTTCCATATCATGTAATTTTGTTCCATATGATGTAATTTTTCCATACGGTGTAACTTATTTCCAAAATACGTAAATTTGTTCCAAAGTATGTAATTTTGTTTCATATGATGTAATTTTTTCATACGGTGTAACTTGTTTCCAAAATACGTAATTTCGTTCCAAAGTATATAACTTTGTTCCATATGATGTAATTTTTTTCATATTACCCATAATTTTGTTATACGGTGTAACTTATTTCCAAAATACGTAACTTTGTTCCATATCATGTAATTTTTTTCCATTTGATGTAATTTTTCCATACGGTGTAACTTGTTTCCAAAGTACGTAACTTCATTCCAAAGTACGTAACTTTGTTCCATATGATGTAAATTTTTTCATATTATCCATAATTTTTCTATACGGTGTAACTTGTTTCCAAAATACGTAACTTTTTTCCATATCATGTAATTTTGTTCCATATGATGTAATTTTTCCATACGGTGTAACTTATTTCCAAAATACGTAACTTCGTTCCAAAGTACATAACTTTGTTCCATATGATGTAATTTTTTTCATATTACCCATAATTTTGTTATACGGTGTAACTTGTTTCCAAAATACGTAACTTTGTTCCATATCATGTAATTTTTTTCCATTTGATGTAATTTTCCCATACGGTGTAGCTTGTTTCTAAAATACGTAACTTCGTTCCAAAGTAAGTAATTTTGTTCCATATGATGTAAATTTTTCCATATTATCCATAATTTTTTCATACGGTGTAACTTATTTCCAAAATACGTAACTTCGTTCCAAAGTACATAATTTTGTTCCATATGATGTAATTTTTCCATACGGTATAACTTGTTTCCTAAATACGTAACTTCGTTCCAAAATACGTAACTTTGTTCCAACGTACATAATTTTGTTCTATATGATGTAAATTTTTCCATATTATCCATAATTTTTCCATACGGTGTAACTTGTTTCAAAATATGTAATTTCGTTTCAAAGTACGTAACTTTGTTCCATATGATGTAAATTTTTCCATATTATCCATAATTTTTCCAAACGGTGTAACTTGTTTCCAAAATAAATAACTTTGTTCCATATCATGTAATTTTTTTTCCATATGATGTAATTTTTCCATACGGTGTAACTTGTTTCCAAAATACGTAACTTCATTTCAAAGTACGTAACTTTGTCATATGATGTAATTTTTTTCATATTATCCATAATTTTTTTATATGGTGTAACTTATTTATAAAATACGTAACTTTGTTCTATATTATGTAATTTTTTTTTATAGATATAACTTTAATATGTACACATGTCATTTTCCTGTCCATGCAATTTTTTTCCTCCCGAAATTTTATTTTTCCTCAATTTTTCCCTTTTGCAACCGATTATCTCAGTTTTTTATTTTTTTTTTTAATATTACTTTCGCCACATGTCATTCAATGAAAAGGTTTCCAAAAAACTTCACTTAAAAAAGTTGCATTTGAATTTTTCTCTAAAAAGCACAGTGCGATAAATGTGACAGTGAGAGGACATCGCTTCAAATAAACTATTTTTTAATAAGTTTTCTCGACTTTTGATTGGGTTTAATCTCCTCTATATATATTATATATGTTTTTTTTTTTGGCTGCCAGTCACTGATCCTCTATCGGCAATGTCATGAATAATAGAAAAGGTTAACTTATAGAAGAATATATAAAAAATATTCTATTAAATGTTAAAAGTTTTTATTTTATTTTATTTTATATAAAAAGCTGTGTAAGAAGACATTTTTATTATGCAAAAATAACCACTCAAAGGAATATTGAGAGATATAACCCGATTGACATTCTTATAAAAATTATGCCCAAATGATATTCGCAACTTATTATTAATATTAAACAAATTTATTTACAAATGATACAATAATATTTAATTAATTAATTAATTTTTTTAAAATTTTATTTATTTATATTTGCGTTATATTTAAATATGTAACTAATAATAATTTTTTACGTTTATTATTTAATTTATAAATTTAATAATATTTTAGCACTTGTAGCATTACTGTATTAATATTTACCAAATAAAAATAAAGTTGGAATTTTTTTTACACGGATCATTTTTTCTCATTCTATTGCTTTTTATATAAATTTTTAAAAATACCCTTTTTTCATTTAAGACAAAATATCCAGTTTTATATTATTAAACATTGTTTAAATGATGAATAGACTCCAAATGTACAATATTATATTGTTCAATATACATCAACCGAATAATATACATATATTCAACTAATAAGAATTTTACATACTTTTGAGCTTCAAACAATAAAAAAAAAATTATTATAAAAACATAGAACTTTAATGGATCATATGCAATACACTTTATCTATATACTTTATTTAATTATTTTAAATATAATTATATTCTATAAAGGAGATTTATATATCCTCTAACCTTAATTATATTTTTAAGTATTTCTTTTGAATAAATGTATTTAAGGGTTTAATTATTTTTAATTAAACATGTTTTATTAAATATAACTATATTTAAAACAATTTATTGAAGTTTATAAATATATTCTACTCTACATTGATAAATTAAAAAAATGTGTTCCTGCAATGCATTGATAACTTCTTTTTATATGTCAAAATACGTTTAATTCTAATTAGTTAAACATATATATATATTTGTTATCTGATGTGTAAACTTTTTAATATTGTTTTTTATGTAATTATTTTTCAATATTGTTTAGTTGGAGTCTACAGACATTTAAAATATGTGTTTGGTAATCTAAAATTAAATATTTTATTTTTAAAAACAGAGGTAAGAAGGCCCGATAGATTTATTCAACTATATATAAATAAATTTTTTTTTTTTTGGATTTTAAGACTTACTCAGACTTTTATGGTCTATAAAATTGGATAGGTTTTCTTTCATGGATATTTACACCGCGGGCCGCGTGAAGACTTTTGTTCACTATTTTTAATACTTAAAATTCTTCCTCAAATAACTGTTCTCGGCCCGTGAATTTTCCCTTATACCCTTAATGAAATCCTGCAATTAATGGTCAGTCCCACCACCTGGCCTTTCACTCTCCGTCGATCTCACTTATCAACAACGCGTTGTAAATCCTACCCACCTATCACCTCTGTTACATTAAATTCACTCTCCGTCTAGCTCTTTTGTTTTCCTTTTCTTATCGGTCATGTGTTTTAAATGCTAAACTGCCTTTCTCTTCCATCTTTATATACGCCCCAAATCTCTCGTAGGTTCACTTCTCTATCCAAATATGCCCAAATAACCATCCATTAATTTATTCTTTCAATCTATCTCTTTCTCACTCACACATCTTCCACCTTTGCCTCCTCTCTCTCACTCCGTTGATCTCGTTTGATCTATTCGCTCTGTAAATGCCTCGATCTGGATTCGGTGAGCTATTCGGCGCGGTATGGGTTATGAGGATGGCCTGACTCCATTGTACTTACCTATTCGAATACATTTTCGCAGCACTAGCATCTTTGAATTTCCACCATTTCAAAACAGCTGATGGAAGATTAAGATTGTATTTGTTGATCTTCAATAATTCAAATGTCACAGCAGAATAGCTATCACCGAGTTTATCTTTTAATTCTTTCAATTTTTCATCAGCATGATTAATGCTTTTGTTCTCTTCTCTCGCTTTTGAATGAATGATAGCTAGTGTTTAAAGTTTCAGCTTCCACCCTTTCAAAATTCAAGTTAAGAAGTAAATTATTGATTATGCTGGTGAAATATTGAAAGATTTAAGGATAAAATCTAAGAAAATATTTACGCCACTGTTGCAAGAGCTTTATTCGAGATAGCGAATATAATCCGGCCTCCGATCACCTGTTTTCGAATATGCTATTTATTGATGCGACGATGTATCCTTAGGCCTTTCAATTCCAAATACCCCATCTATGACTCACATTTTACGTCAACACATATGCCTTGATGTTGAATACGATTCTTAAAGGCGTCAGTTCCTTCATAACCTAGGTTGTCATCATCAGTTCATTTCCTTGTGTAATTAATGATAATGTGTTTTTTTTTTGCATTCTTTTTGTTTATGCGAATGTAATATTGTTTAGGGTTTAGATTCTTCATAGTCTCACTACAAAAAAAATTGATTTTTTGTGACGGAAATGTACCCGTCACAAAATACAGTTTTCTGTGTCGGAAATTTCAACTTCTGTCACAATTGTGGATTCATTTTTCATTAATTGTGACAAATTTTTTACCGTCACGAATTCAGCTGTGCGGAGTAAAATTTTGAATTTTTGTTTGCATATTTAGTGACTTAAAATGACAAATGTCGTCACTAATTACCTTTCAAAAATATTAAAAAAATGATTTCTAATTTTGTGACGGTTACTACCCTGTCACAGTTGCTCTAAACATTTAATTGGCACTGTTGGTCACCGGGACTGTTGCTAAACATATTTGTTTTTGACTGTTCGTAGCCTTATTTCTGACATTGCACAAATTAATTTTGACTTTTCATTTGCTTTGACCTGAAAACATTAGTGTTTAAGGAATTGGACCTTGGCTACTGTTTTCCATATGTTTGAGATCAAGTTTTGCAATCCTTTGTGTTCGGGCATTAATACTTGTTCTAGAGAAAGCTCAAGTGACGGCTTGGAGGGGAAACACATGTGAGGCAGACGGCAGTTCTCGAAACTCTGTCAGCTTCCAGCTCCATCGTACTTTCCATGGAGGATCACTGATCATTTCCCATAAGAAGGCCCGAATCGTTCGCCGTCGATCCGCCGCTCTCTTCCACTGGTGAGGCTTGCAGTTTTTTGTTGTTTGCTAGTCATTTGTGCTGCATTTAGTTTGGATTTTTCTGCATTAATGGTTAGAATCTGGTCAACCCAGTGGCCAATGATGCTGTGGTTATGGGAATTTCTATTTGTATAATGTAACTCCAATCTCTCCATCTGGGTCTTCAAAGAATTTATTGTTCAGCAGTGTTGCAGAGAACAACAACAAATTCATGTCAGGAATCTCTCTAGCTTTTGCTGTTGCTTCCATTCTTTTATTTGCTTCTTTTGTGTTTATGAAAGCTTTTATGCTAATCATATAATTGGCGGCCATCGATATGGGCTAAATGAGTACTATCCAAGAAATGCTTTGTTCCAGTTTGTGGCTCTAAATATTTACATAGTTTTTTACTTTATCTTCATAAGGTAATTCGTATTTTGTTACCTCTTGTTAATTAGCTCTGATCATATCTTCTATAATCTGTGAATCTGATTGCTATAGTGAGAGCTTTGAATTCCTTATTTGAACATTGGAAAATAAAGGTCGACCCGAACCAATGGAACAGAAGTGGCGAGCCCTGCAGTGGTGCTGCAATAGATTTGATCACCCCCTTTAGCAGCGGCGATTACAACGCCTTCATCAAATGCAACTATTCTTACAGCAATGGCTCCCTTTACCACATTGTCCAACAGTGAGTCATATATTCTGTAAACTGTTTTAAGATATCCATCATGGACTACTTAATTTTAGCTCAAAATATTGTATACCATAATTAAAAAATGGTAATAAAATCCAACATTCATGTCTGATATTTTCACACGATATATAGTACTTCAAAGTTTTGTTTTAAAGCATTAATATATTTGCAGAATATATGATCTTCAAGAATTATTTACAGGAAAGTTACTGAAATGGATATTGTTGGTTCCATCCTGATGAGCTGTGGACTTTGACTTACCTTTTCAATCTATATGCTTTCTTTGAACCTTTATCATTTGATTCCCACTCTTCATGAAAACTCAAAGTGATATTTGTTATGCATAATATCAAAGTGTTCAAACAGAAGCTAGCTTTTCAACATGAGGAATTTCTTGAAGTTAGTCATTTCCCTCCATTTCTTGTAGGGACTTGAGCAAGAATTACTTGTCAGGAAATCTATCTCCGTCCATTGGCAATCTAACTCGTTTGCAATACCTGTAAGCCTACTTAAAGTTTTGACCGAGAAACTAGGAAATGTATAATATGATCTATGCTAAAGGTATCTTTTTCTTCTCCTTGATGTACTTCATTTCATTGTGATTAGGATTGTCTCAGTCAATAAGTTAACAGGGGAGCTACCAAAAGAACTGGGAAAACTTACTGATTTGTTGTCCTTATAAGTTATGCTTATCTTCAACATGTGATATATCTTTGTATAATAATAAGAAATGGGAAAACTTACTGGTTTTCTTTTCTTTATGTATTGTTAGATATATAATTGAATTATTTGTAATGACCTAGAAAATAAAAATAAAAAATCCTTGCTTCTTGCAGGTCTATTGGAGAAAATGATTTCTTTGGTTATTTGCCACCTGAGCTAGGATATTTGTCAAACTTATGAAAACTGTAAGTTTCATAATTGTCAACTAAGTAAACATTAAACGAAAATAATTCATTATAATCGTTTTTTTTACAGTGATATTCATAGTTCTGGAGTATGTGGTGAGATTCCTTCAACGTTTGCTAGTCTACAAAACATGGATACTCTGTAAGAATTTTATGATTATTTTTTTCTCCCAAGATTGAATAAACATTATTAAAAAATAATGTTAGAGAAAAAATGAAAAAAACCATCTTCTTAAAAGAATTACTTCCACTTTGTTGCAGGTGGGCATCAGATACTAAACTTACAGGAGAGATACCCGATTTCATAGGAAATTGGTCAAAACTTAAAACCTTGTAAGACAATGGTTTGATGTTTTCTAATTTTTCATTCAACTGAATTTGCATAAATACAGGGTCTATGCTTTCCTAAAAGAATGAAACTACATATAAAACTTAAATTGCTATGGCTATATGACTGGTAATTAGTTAATTTAGTTGGTTGAAAATTAAGCCTCTCAATACTTGTCTATACAATATCTTATATTTATCTCCCTAAGCCTCCATCCCTTTTGAAAGTAAAAGTTAAGGGAACTTCACCCCATTAAAACATTTTCTGTCTAAGAAACTTTCTACTAATAATTGTCCAACAAAATGCAATGATCTCTTAGTCATTCTTGTTTTGCATTAGTGGTCTGCCTTCAAGGTTAGAGTGCTTTCAGCATAACTTTCCTTGTGGTCAAGGCCGTGGGACATGTAAGTATGGTTAATGCTCTTATTTATTTTTCTATTGGAATAGATGAGCTTGAATTGGCAAGCAAAAGTGAAAATACCTTTCTCTGAACATAGTTTTTATGTGCATCCTTATTATATTGGTTATGCAGATTACAGTTTTGTAGTAACCTGTGGTGGTGCTCAAGTTACATATGCTAATGGTATTGTCGATGAGAGGGACAATAATACTCTTGGCTGAGCAACATATTACGTTAGCAACTCCAACAAATGGGCAGTTAGTAGTGTTGGATATTTCACTGGAATCAGAAATCCTAGGTACATAATTTTTTTGGCATACCAATTCACAAATACTTTGGACTCACAACTATTCCAGACATCAAGGAACTCTGCTTCATCATTGAGATACTACGGTTTGGGGCTTGAGAATGGTGAATACACTGTCAACCTCCAGTTTGCAAAAATAGTTTTTGAAGATTCTAGTACTTGGAAAAGTCTTGGTAGGCGTGTTTTTGATGTTTATGTCCAGGTTATTTCTATCATATTATAGAGCCATTTTAATAGTATACTAATCTTCGAATGTTGGAATAAAACAAGGTTAATTCTTCAATGAAACTTCTGAGCCTTTTGCTTCCAATTTTCATTTAATTTCAGGGGATTCGCAAATTGCAAAACTTTGACATACGAAAGGAGGTAGGTTGGATCACTTCCCAAACAATTCAAAAAGAATTTAAGGATCGGGTATCTAAAAACCATATTGAAATCCATCTTTTTTGGGCAGGTAAAGGGACTACCTCAGTACCTTTACAAGGTACTTATGGACCTAAAATTGCAGCCATTAGTGTTACCCCAGGTACTATATATATAGTGTGAATTTGTCTAGAATATTGCTTTCTACTCAGAGGTGGAGTTTTAAGCTTTCTAACCATGTTCATCATTTTATATTTAGCTCAAAGAAAAATGATTCTCAGACCAATGACGATATAGGTTAACCATTAATCTCTTCAACATTGTTGGCAGTTGCTTTAATTCTGAATATTGTTTGCAATGTAAAAATATCCAGACATGACAGTTCGTTTTGTATCTTATTTGCAGATCTTTTAGATACAGATGCTAGACCATTCACTTTCAGTTATGATCAACTAAAGGCAGCTACAATTGATTTCAGTTCTGCTAATAAGTTAAACGAAAAAGGATTTTGATCTGTCTATAAGGTTGGTCAATATGTAAATATTCATATATGAATGAAGAATTGTTAGTGCATTAAAGTTTACTGATTGATATTGAGCTAAAATGGATTCCCTGTCTCTGTCTATTCTCTGCTATTGCTATAAGAACACTCTGTTATTACTTATTACTATTACTATTACTGCTCTTTTTTTTTTTTTTGTCTGAAGTAGCAGTGGTATGCATGGTTTCCTTAGTAGCATTTACATTTAAAAAGATGGATAGATAGATTTATGAGATGAGGTTAAAAGTACAAGTTCTAGTATAGCCAATATGATATAGGAGTACAAAATTTCCTTATTTTTTAATGTTATTATCTATTCAACAGGGAATACTTCTTGATTGAAGAATTATTGCTGCAAAGCAACTGTCTTCGACATCCCACGAAGGAAAGAACCAGTTTATGACAGAAGTTGCTACTGTGACTAATGTAAAACACCGTAACCTCGTGCAATTGTATGGATGCTGCCACGAGGGAAATAACCGAATTCTTGTTTACGAGTACATGCAAAACAATAGTCTTGATCATGCATTATTTGTTAGGACAACAAATTATTCCTGCTTATATAAATAAATCCAATATTAGCAATAACGCTACAAGATATAATAGCTTGCTTGGGTAGGAGGTAAAATAATAGCTATAAAATGGCCCACACATTTTAATATTTGCTTGGGGATAGCAAAAGGCCTAGCATATCTTCGTGAAGAGTCACGGTTTCGAATCATACACAGAGATATTAAAGCTGGTAATGTTCTACTTGACTATAATCTCATTCCCAAGATATTAGATTTTGGATTGGCCAAGCTATATGATAATAAAAGGACCCACATAAGCACCCGGGTTTTTGGAACAATGTAAGATTCTTAAAGACCTATAATC
The DNA here is from genome assembly GCA_003254975.1 of Ochetophila trinervis. Taxonomy (NCBI): domain Eukaryota; kingdom Viridiplantae; phylum Streptophyta; class Magnoliopsida; order Rosales; family Rhamnaceae; genus Ochetophila; species Ochetophila trinervis. The sequence continues at coordinate 143,444 of QANX01001464.1, forward strand.
ACCTTTAATTTTCTACTTCCAATCCCTTTTGTGGTCTTCTCTTAATATATTGTAAATATGTTAAACTCAATATCCATATTGTTACATATTGTAGAGGTTATCTTGCACCCGAGTATGCCATGCGTGGGCAACTCACAGAGAAAGCTGAAGTATTTGCTTTCGGTGTTTTGGCTTTGAAGATAGTCAGTGGCAGGCCAAATTCGGATACGAGTTTAGATGAAGAAAACACTTATTTGTGCAAGGTATTTCCAAGTTCGCTATGCATTTTTTGATGTCATAGAAGCCCTTTTTGGCGAGTCTTGACTTCTATTTGCGAAACATTGCTGCTAGGTTATGCAATATACATCAAATGATGAAGTTGGGAAGATGTGTTTTGACATGTAATAGCTATGTATATTTTGAGAATGTTGTGACATGTTGAAGTAGTGTCAAAATGCAACTACATGGAAATATGTTTGCTAAATTTTTGTTTTTTGGGATATCCAAATGTTTAGCTGAATTTTTACTTCAAGCATTAGAGTGGTGGAAGTGCTTGAATGAAAAATTTGTGCAACCTGATGGACAACTTTGATGTTGTGTAATATTTAATGAATTATGGTATGTAATTAGTAAAATTGCTATGAATGTGTATTTCCAATTATATGCAATGTATTAGTGATGACAACAATATGGTAGACGTCCAATTTGGATTGAGATAGCATTATGATATAGTGCAAGAGATTTTTCAGCTATAGGGACAGGGAGAACGTGGAAACACCCTAAACTCACAAATTCCTTTTATTTCTAACATTATACATATATACTACGTCATAAATGGTATATTGTGACGGAAAACCGCAATGAACCCGTCATAGAACATTGCATTAGAGACGAAATATTGACAGTCACAATTAGGTATATATGATGAAAAACTGTCACCAATGCGTCATGAAAACAATGTATAAGTGACGGCTGAGAAAAGTGACAATTATATATCCATGACAGGGAACAGTCACAACAACAATGTTTAAGTGACGACTGAGACCGGTGACAATTATATATCTGTGACAGGAAATCGTCACAACAACAATGTTCATGTGACTGCTGCGAAGCGTGACAATTATATATCAGTGATAGAAATCCGTCACACAGTTGTCATAGAAGAGTGTCGTTGGCGACACAAAATAAAGGGTAACAGTGGGGCAACTATGACAGGAATCCGTCACAAAGTCGTGACTAAGCCGCACAATTGTCATGGTTAGTTGGCCATCACAATTAAGTAGCAGTGACAATTAGCAGTCACACTACTGTCACAAATGTCGTGATTGCGACGGAAGATGAGTCATCACTTAATCCTTGCTGGTGGTGGCTCGCCAGAAATCCATAATGGATTGGCATATAAGTGACGGTTTGATGCCGTCATTTAAACTACATTTTTTATGACGATAAATAGTAAACGGTCATTGAAAAAAATTTGTGTCGGGGCTATTGCAAAAGCATTGTGACGGGTTAGTTACCATCACAGTTTGTGGATTGTTTGACGAATCCATCACACATACTATACGTTGTGACGAATTTGCTTCCGTTAAAGAAAACTCTTTTTTTTGTAGTGTCTACTTGCAATTAGAAGACATAAAAAACAAACCCAAAAAGAAAAAAATTTTCTTCTCTATGCCGAGATCTGAGCAATACTTATCTTGGATATTATATATAGAACCTCTTTCTACGGTCCGTCCCTCTGGTCATATTGGCTTGTTGTGCGATTGGTCTATTTGAAATATTGTGATAGGGGTAACTAACAGGGAGTCGACATAACTTAACATGTAGATCAGTCCGTGCCAGTGTCTGATTGCTCGGTGACCTCGGACTGGGATCTTTGTACCAACATATCTTGTTTACCATCTTTGGTTAGACCACCCAATGCAATTTTGATGAGGCGTATTCACTAAGGCATAACTAGAAAACAGTGTTAACCGTGTTCTTTTCAACTGTATCCCGCACCATGTCATGAGGCAGTTTAGACACACATGGACGAGGCATATATAGAGAAAATGCGACTAGCTTGAATGCTGATTTGTGACCTAGATCTCCGATGAGATCAACGGAGAGAGGTGGAGGCATGGGTGGGTGGTAATTGGCAGAGTAAACAATGGATGGTTGGATATTGTTGGACGTACTGAAGATGAATTGGAGGGACGATGAATACTTTTGGCAGTTTAGGAGAGGTTAAAAGGTTGGCTAACATTTTAAAATGGATCACCAATAAGCAAGCTCAAATGAGAGATTTACAATGCATTGTTAATAAGCGGGATCGATAGAGAGTAGTGCTGGAGAGCCAGTGAATGGGAGGGAAGGTGGTGGGCATGGTCATTAATTGCAAGATATAATTAAATGTAGAAAGGGAAATTTACAGGCCGGTGACCAGTGACTAGGGGAAGAAATTTAAGTTTCAAAAAATAGTGGGAAAAAGTCTTCACACGCCCGGTACGGTAGATAGTTTTTTTTTTTTAAAAGAAAAACCCAATTAGATATCCTTAATTTTGTATCTCATTGGCATTTGGGCCTGTAACCCAGTTCAATGGTGTACACTTTGTGCTAGTAAAGGCACTGTCTAATATCTTATCAAATTAGATAGGAATTGATCTAAATAAAGACATGTATCTCTTATATTTGAATTGATTATAAGAAGAAGATCATATGTATACAAATGTTTCTCAAAATGACATTGGTTGTATGGAAACATTGTGGTTTCTCTCTTCTGCTGAATATAACAAGGTAAGCCAGTCAAAAGATTTCCCAACTAAAAGGCATAAAAAGTTACTTTTTTATACCATATTTTATTTGGATTTTTATTAGTTTTGAATTAACTGGTAAAGCAAAATACTAAATTATTGTATTTTTTTATTTTTAGAGAAATAATGACAAATGTTGGAAATTGCTGTATTTTCTGCGTAATCTTTATTAAATAAATCATATATGAAGCTACACATGAACTTTCTGTGCAATTCCAGTTGATAATGATTCATAACTCATCAAAGTTCAATTATATAAAGTTTCATTACAATTGAATCGTCGAATCAGTACCAGTTTGATTTTTAAGATGAACATTTTTAGCAGTTGCGAACAGACTTACACCCTATTGGGGAAATTGATAATCAAGTTCCTTTCCAGTGTCCATTCTGCATGGTCAATATATTAATGGAAAGCTAAGACATAGACCTAACTTTTTCAACTTGAATCCATTAATTCGGAGTTCATTTGGTCATCCAAAGTGTACTTGGAATCTGTCTGACGAACATTGAAGATATAAAGGGAAGTGTTTTTTCCAACTAGGATGTCACCTATGCATATACGATTGGGATTGCCACATAATCACTCTCCAGTGAGATGTGTTATTATTGCCACATTACATGTCACTTGGAAGGTTCAGATTATTCCAATAATATTTATTGGAGTATTAATTGAAGAAGGAATTGGATTTGGAAAGAGATTGACAGGACCCAACCCTACTGGATCCTGCCTGCGTGACTTAATGTTTCAATTAAGCCACAAGCAGTCGTTAAAGTTCGATAAGTCACTTTTTCAAATCAAGAAAATAACCAACAGACCGAAAGGTTTTCTCTACTACCGAAAATTTTATTAGAAATTTCGGTAGTATTTCGGCTGTTTTCTAACACTCCCCAAAAGCAATTAGTGTATAACCTGCAAGGAAAAGCGTTCCTAAACAGTATTCATTCTACTAGCACACATTCCCCACAGTAATCACAACTCAGAGGATGACTCAGCCCTCAAAACTGTAAAATTCTCTGTAGCTGAACTCAGTGTAAAATAAACCAAGCTGCCTACATACCCTATTTAAATAGGGATCAAGCTACCTGTAGTTCCAATAGTAAATTTATGTCGGAATATGCTACTGACAATCACACTCAAATTTTATTTTATTTTTTATACAAATATCTCATTTATTAAATTTGGCCACTCTTAAATCCATTATCGCCTTTCCGACATCCTAACAAACAATAATATTCGCAGTTGAACGGCATAATTCCTCGCCAAGCAATTCTCCTCCACACAATCAAATCCATACATTTATTCATAACCAAAACTCACATACACAACAATTCAACGTAATTAATCACCCACCAATTTCACAATTAATATAATAATCAATCCACAACATAATCAATTCTACACAACAGAATCCACAGTGATTAACACATGATTTAACTATGTAATATATTCCGTAATATTTCTCACTATTCCCGAACTTCAAATCACCCAATCAAATTCACAATTATTTCCATAAAACCAAATCGGCTCTCAACCGTCAACAACAATTAATTCAATATAATCAAGCTCGCACACACGACCACAATCAACTCTTAACCGACAAACCTGCAACTCTCACTCATAACAACTAAATATACAATATACCCCGTAACCATTTCCATGCTCAAGATACTCGGTCACACTCACATCCTGTAATAAACTCTCGGCATGTCAATGCGATCCACAGTAACCACCAAAACACAAATATACACATTTGTATCATCGATTGTCTACAATTCCTATTTAACCGTTATTAATAACACTGTTTGAAACCAGATAATTCTCAATATCTATCTATAATACCCGAATTATATATCGACACGAAGCTCGTAACCAGTAGAATGCAACCGAGAACTTACTTTGTCCAACCGCCGCCGGTGGTGGCCGGAAAGTGGCGGCCAAGCATCCTTTAATCGTACCATCCACACGAGGGAGCTACGAGATAAACGGACATCGAAATTAGCTTTGGGAGGTCCAAAAGAGGGGGATTGGACCAATTTCATCGCCGGAAAAGGAGGAGATCGGCGGTGGCGCGTGGAGGAAGATCGCAGCGGCGCGTGGACGGCGCGTGGGGCGCGTGGGGTGGTCACCGGAGCCCGGCCAGCTTCAAATCTGGTCGCCGGCGCAGTCTGAGGCCAGTGGTGGTGGCTGTGTCGTGCCACTCGCCGAAGATCGGAGTAGATCGGGGTGGAAAGGTGGCTGTCGCGGTGGTTTTTCCAAAACTTTGCGGCCATTTTCCGCCGTGCTCCGGCGGTTTCCTGGGTCAATCTTGATACCAAAATGTAGATCGTCGCACCAGCTTTCCAACGGTACCAAGTACGCTCCCTAACTCCACCGGAACAGTGAGATCCGGCCGGCCAAAGATGGTGTCGCGACTGTTCACGGTTGCACGGGCTCTCGGTTTTGCTGTGTATTCTGGCGATCTGGGTTGTTTCACGGCGAAGCACCAGTACGGGGAGGAAGAGGAGATTTTCGGCTTCAATCTAGGGGTGGTGGTCGGCCAACTCCGGCCACGGTGTGGCGGCTATCGGTGTGCGAAGATGGCTCGGCTAAGGAAACTGCTGCGCGAGGGAGACCGGGGGGGCGTTTGGGAAGAAGAAGAAAATTCCAGAAATTTCTGGAATTTTAAGAAAATCGCATAAGGGCATTTTTGTAATTTTAAGTTCAGCCCTTGCAAATTTACCAAAATACCCCTCACACTTTTTGAACCATAACTTCTCGGTCTTAGCTCAGAATCAAGCGTGCTATTAGTCTACGAACTCGTATCGACTAGCTCTACGCAATGGTACCACAGTGAAAACAAAACTAAAATTACAGAAAAAGCCAACTACGGGCCCACTTACGGTAAAACTTGGTCAAATTTGAGAATTTTTTTAATCTTTTCCCGGGACGGGGTGTTACAGAGATCAGATTCCTAAGGAGATATGAATTACTTTTCTAATCTATTTGGGAATGTGATATCATTTATTCTCATATTGCTGGCCATGTGAGATATAATAGGGATATTTGATTTTTATTTAATATTTTGTTTCCTATTATCTTGGAAAAATGAGAATAGGGTAAAGTTATAACTCTAGAGTTTTTTCTTATCTCTACTAGCACTCTTTTCCTATAAATACCCTACACCTTGGAGCTTTAAATAAGTTCTGAAGTCTTCTCTTCTATATTGTTTTCAGTTTTCTTTTAGATTAATTTTCACACAATTCTAGAGGTTTAGAGCAAACAAATTTCAACTACATCAAGGTCTTTAAGAAGAGAGAATTTCGGTTAGTACCTTTAGAGGAATTCAACCTTGATTTTGAGGCATACTTGAAGAAGCAATTGAAAGAAGAACAATATGGGATATTCGGCAGCCACAAGCTTTGGATTTTTTTTTCTTTTCTTCTTCTTTTTGTAATTCATAATATGTTTTGCTTTGATTTATTGATGGCTATTCCTAAGAATATGAATAGCTAAATTTTTTTAAGGATTATGATGTAGCGCTATTATGAATATTTAGTTTTTAATGCATGTTTGGTTTTAATTCATATTGATAATTAATATTCCATTGTTGATCTTAAAGCTTTCATGAAAATGTGAATGATTTGATATTGTATTCACTTAGGGATGAGGGATATAGTATTGTTTGCAATGAAATACATGGTAGATAGGGATATCATCTTGAATAGTGACACCTTTGCAAGAGCTTATTAAGTTTGCATGTCTTAGGGCTTAAATTTTATAGTTTATATTGGAGACGATTAAACTATCTTGTGCTTGCTAGATCAAGATGTATTGAGGGATCAACCCTTGGTCACTTTAGGTTAAGAGATGTTAAGTAATGAATGTTTCATACATTAAGACTAAATGGGATTAATAGTTGTGAAATCATAATCCTTGTTCCATCAATAATTTGAAACTTTTGCTGCCAATCAATTATTCTTTTACTTTTCTAGTTTTAATTAGAAATAAAATTTATTTTCAATACTAGAGATATTATTTTTCCCTGGATCGATATTCGATTTTCTTCATAAAACCACTTTATTACTTGTTGATTCATGCACTTGTGAGTAATCTAATTTTCACCACTACAACTATTTGGCGCCATTGCTAGAGAATAACTATTTATAGCGTTGATTTAATTTTTATTGTTGATTAAATTTCTATTTTTTTAGATCAATTTATGTTTTTGTTTTGTGTAGTTCGGTTTTAGCCATTGAAGAACAACAATTGGAAAGCTTTCTTGGAGTTTGAAGAAGGAGGAAATTGAAGTAGCTAAGTAGTTGAATTTTTTTTTTATGTGTATAGGTTTTCTATTGTTTTTGGTTTCTGAAAAAATTTAAAAAATAAAAGAATTTTTTTTTTGTTGTTGTTTTATTTGTTTCGGTTTTTAGGGTTTTATTTATTGAATTTCTACATTTTCATTTTTGATTTTAGCTTGAATTATATTGCTGTTTTTAGATTTATTTTGCTCTAGGTTTGTGTTTACTTTGAGTTTTAATTGGTTTGCATTTAGTTTTAATCTTTTGAGTTTAATTAGTTTGTAAAATTCCATTTTTAGTTTTAATTTTATTTGCTGGAATTTTTTTTATTAGCTTAAATTTCTTTTTTCTTGTTTTGTTTTTGTTAATTTGGTTTATGAGTTTGCAAACTTAGAGTGAACATTCCGAGTAAAAATTGAGAAGGATGCAGTCTCAGAATTAAAAGTAAATTATTCAATTTCAAGGTTATGGATATCAATCTTATTAGAGTGAAATTGGAAATTATGGAGTCCAATTTGTAATATAAAAATTATGTGGAGGTAATCATTCAAGTTTTGATTGTCAAGTGAGAAATTCTTTTAACCCTGAAAATGCATATAAGGAATTCTCATGGCAAACCAACTCTCCTCCCAACTCATACGACTCTACATGGTACAATCAACCAGAATATGCATGACTTGATCCTTTAAAGATTCTACAACATAAAAAAAAGTTACCATCAAAAGAAGCTGTTGAGAGACTTCAAGAGACTTGTGCTAAATTTTGTGCAAAAATTGAGGAATCATGAGCGAGTGCTATACTTAAAAACATTGCGATTTATATAGAGCAACTAGAGGTAGCATTTTCACAAGGAACTCAAGAAGACTTGCCAAACAATGTGGAAATTAGCTTTACTGAACAAGTTGAGGAATTGATACATTTTCAAGAGCCTTTAAATAAAGGTAAGGGGCTTGAGGATCATTGAGAGGATACATCAAGTGATCAAACAAGCCAAAATTTAGTAAAATTAGAGGAGAATAAGATCATGACCGCACATCATGGTGGTTGCTCATGAAAGGAGCCAAGTTCTCAACTTTTCATGCTAGAAATTGAAATTTCAAGAGCTCCAGATGCATATACAAGTTCCCAACAAGGAATTGAAGACAAATGGATGCCAAAAGAAGCTTATTCGAGCATGATTATACATATAGGAGCTCAAGACCTTGTTGCATTTACATTTTTTATTCAAGATGAGACTCATTTAGTTCTAGATGTCAAAAGCTTTCAAGGATTCCAAGTTAATGCACAAGTGCCATATCCGAAGCCTGAAAAAATACTATGGAGATGACATAATCCTTATATAAGATCCTGGTTGAATTTAAAGGAAGGAGTCAAGCTAAAGACTTAAAACAAGCACTTTTTGGGAGGCAACCCAAAGTTCTAAATTTCTTAGTTTATTTTAATTTTAGTTTATTTTTGATAGTTTTTAATTTTTAATTATTTTTGTTTTGTTTTGTTTTGTGTTTTTAGGTGTCAAAGAAGAAAAATCAAAGGAAAAACATTAAAGGGGTAATTGGCCAAAAGGAACCTTGTGATCTTAGAGTTTGCAATTTTATTGCATTGCATCAATTCTGGGAGCTTTCTTTCCCTTTACACTTTATTTTGTTTAATTTCTTTGTTTTTAACATTGAGAGCTTTGTTCATCTTAATTTGGGGGTGGTTCTTTATGATGAGAGTTTTTTTTCTTCAGTTTGAGTTTTTATTTATGGATGTTTAGGTTTAGTTTTTAAACTCTTTATTTTTGTTGGCTGAATATTTAGTTTTAGGTCTTTTCTTAAATATTTTGATGGGCCAATGATGAGAATATGACTGAGAATAAATTGATTCTTAGGTAGTGGAATTATTTTTGTGTATTCTCTAATGCCTGAAGTTAAATTCACATGTTACTTTCAAAACCATTTTTGTGCACTTTGTCAAATATGCATGATTTAGATTGTATTTTGGAGAATGTTTGCATTATATTAGAGTGATTATTTTTGAACTTTAGAACTTGCATAATTATTGCTTGAGGTGAAATCCTAGAGAGATGCATTACTTTGAACATCATTAAGGCCATTTTTGTTTTGAGATTGAGCCTTTTTAGCCTACCTTTGAAATTTTTATCCGTTGGTACCATGTTTGAGCCAATTTTAGGATACATAAAATATTACATGTTAGAGCCTTTTGTTCTTTAAACCACATTGACTTTCATTTTTTAGCTTAAATATATTTTTCCTACCATATACCCATTATTAAAGAGAGCTTATTTTGAGTTGAAATGAGTAGATGCTTATAAATTTGTATTTTGTGGAGTAAAATAAAAAATAATTTGGGGGTGGCAATGATGGTGAAGTTCAGCTAATTTGTATATTTGATGTGGAAAAAAAAGTTTGAGCAATGTATGAAAAAGAACAATTTGGTGGTTAGAAGGAAAAAAAAAAGTGAAAAAGGAGTTAATAAAAAAGAAATGAAAAAATGTGTTGTAAAAAAGCTTTTGTGGAGTTTGAAGGAAGGGAAAAAAATAAGTGTTTTTGTAAGGAGAGAACAATTATAGGTATATTATTCATAAGTTTTCTTTCTTTGACTTTTATTTTTCTATCATTCTCTTTCTTCTAACCTAGAATCTTTTAATCTGCACCATATGCTTCACATATTTAATTGATCAACATTAGTGGAGAGCAATTAAATATGTCAAGATATGGTGGTTCATATTCATATTTTACAATCTCTATTTAATGTAGATATATTCAATTGCATGACATTGAATGTATTATTTGATTTCACACACACACTTTGAAATTAATGATTATGTTGAATAGAAGATAGAGTATTGAGTTGCATGATTACTTAGAAATCACTTTTGAATTAATATGGTTATGCAATCTTTAAGGCACCCTACCACGTATTTGGGTATGTTTTATATAAGATGTGTTTTTAGTTATTTGGGTTTGTTTTATAGGAGATGTGTTTTTAGTTATTTCTTTCTTTGCTAGAAACTAGCAAAGTTCAATTTGAAAGTAGTTAGTTGATAGACATAAAAAGTTACTGTTTTTATGTCATATTTTATATTAGTTTTGAATTAACTGGTAAAGAAAAATACTAAATTATTGTATTTTCTAATTTTAGAGAAATAATGACAAATGCTGGAAATTGCTGTATTTTCTGTGTAATCTTTACTGAATAAATCATATATGAAGCTACACATGAACTTTCTGTGCGATTCTAGTTGATAATGATTCATAACTTATTAAAGTTCAATTCTATAAAGTGTCATTACAATTGAATCATTCAATCAGTACCAGTTTGATTTTTAAGATGAACAATTTCAGTAGTTGCGAGCAGAGTTACACTCTATTGGGGAAATTGATATTCAAGTGCTTTTCCAGTGTCCATTTTGTATGGTGAAGATATTAATGGAAATCTAAGATACATACCTAACTTTTTCAACTTGAATCCCTTAATTCGGAGTTCATTTGGTCATCCAAAGTTCATTTGGTCATCCAAAATGTATTTGGAACCTACCTGATGAACATTGAAGATATAAAGGGAAGTGTCTTTGCCAACTAGGATGTAACCTATGCATGGATGATTGGGATTGCCACATCATCACTCTCCAGCCAGGTGTGTTATTATTTCCATATCACATGCCACTTGTAAAGTTCAGATTATTTCAATAGTATTTATTGGAGTATTAATTGAAGAAGGAATTAAAATTGAAAAGATATTGGATTACTAAAGAAATATGTATTACTTTCCTAATCTTATTAGGAGTGTCACATCATTTTGAGGGCACCAATGACTTATTTATTCCCATAGGGCCGGCCATGTGAGATATAATAGGGAGATTTGACTTTTATTTAATATTTTGTTTCCTATTATCTTGGAAAATTAGGATTAAGGTAAGGTTATAACTCTAGAGTTTTTCCTAGCTCTACTATCACTATTTTCCTATAAATACCCTACACTATGGAGGTCTTAAGTCTTCTGTTTTACTTTGTTTTTAGTTCTCTTTTAGATTATTTTTCACACAACTCTAGAGGTTTAGAGCAAGGAAATTTCGGCTACATCAAGGTTTTAGAGAAGGGAGAATTTTGGCCAGCACTTTGGAGGTATTCAACCTTGGTTTTGAGGCATATTTGAAGAAGCAATTGAAAGAAGAACAAGAGGGGAAATTCGGCAGCCACAAGCTTTAGATTTGTTTTCTCTTTTCTTTTTCTTTTTGTCATTCATAATATGTTTTGCTTTGATTTATTGATGGCTATCTCTAAGAACATGAGTAGCTAAACTTTTTTAAAGATTATGATGTAGCCTTATTATGAATATTTAGTTTTTAATGCATGTTTGGTTTTAATTCATATTGATAGTTAATATTTCATTATTGATCTTAATGCTTTCATGAAAATTTGAATGATTGAATATTGTATTCACTTAGGGATGAGGGATATAGTATTGTTTGCAATAAAATACATGGTAGATAGGGATATCATCATGCCTAGTGACACCTTAATAAGAGATTATTGGGTTTGCTTGTCTTAGGGCTTAAATTTTGTAGTTTGTATTGGGGACGATTAAATTATTTTGTGCTTGGTAGACCAAGATGCATTGATGGATCAACTCTTGGTCACTTTAGGTTAACAAAGGTTAACTAATGAATTTGTCATGCATTAAGACAAAATAGGATTAATAGTGGTGAAGTCATAATCCTTGTTCCATCAGTAATTTGAAACTTTTTGCTTTGTTACTTTTGCTGCCTTATTTTGCTTTCGTAATTGCTTTCCTTTCAATTTTTGCTTTGCTTCACAAAACCAACCAACTAATCAATCATTCTTTTACTTTTCTAGTTTTAATTGGCAATAGAATTTTTTTTTCAATACTAGAGACATTATTTTTTGTGGGATCGATATTCAGTTTTCTTTTTAAAAACCACTTTATTACTTGTGGATTCGTACATTTGCGAGTACAATTTTCAGCACAACACCAATTGAAACTGGTAAGTCCTTTCTACTATATAAGTTCATAATTATATATGGAGTAATATCATAACAGAAGGAATTGATTGTAAAAAGGCCAGTCCAACTTTTTTATATTGGTTGAGATATATTCAAAGAGAAATGTTAGCAAACTCTCTGACATTGCTTTGCTTTTCTCTTGAGTTGTTTCTTTGGTTTTTTTATTTTGCCTCAGGAAGAAGATGAGAGAAAAGGAAGAAAAATATGGAATTTTTTTGTTGTAAAATTCTAAGCATTTTCATTTTATTTCATTTCAATGTATTTATAGAAACACACATGACATTTTATTTTCTTGGAGGTTAAAATAAAATAAATGGAAATACTTATGGATAATATCAAACAACTAGCCCTAGAGATAACCTTTTCCTTGGGTTTTTTAAATCAGTTTTGATTTCTTGTTTGGGCAAGACATGGAGTCTCCAAATGCTAATCTTTTCATTTTGAGTATTTCACAATTACACCCCATTGTCTGACTAATTGAGGAAATGATAGGTAAAATGACATATGTAGTGAGCTAAAATTTGCTATTTGCTGATACTTGGCTTTCTCGGACATGATTAAATCATAACTTAAGATTTGGGTGTGAACTTAGATGAGGCAAAAACATGCCACTTTTTTGAGTTTGCTTTGTTTTGGAACGTCAGTAAGCTAGTCTCAAATATTCAAAAAGAATGACTAATTCATGGCTCAACTGGTAGAGTGAGAGAAGTCTTGGACTGTAAAAAGCTCTTGCCTTGAAAAAACTTCTCAACCCAGGATAAATATTAGAGTCAGACTTATTTTTAAAAACAATTTAGGATCGGATGGACTGAGACCAAGAGCCTTGGCTCACCATGCATGAAAGTGGCAAAATTGCCACACATTTAGCACCAACCCCCTACCTAGAAATTATTTGAAACTTAATTATGTGTAAGAAATTTAGTTCAATGAAACAATTTTGCTTAATTAATCTAAGAGAATGTGAAACTCAAGAATTACATGTTTTGGTTGGTCCAAGCTAGTGATCAGCATGTGTAGATTCACTCATCAAGCTGGCTAAACATGCAATAAGTAATATTACTTATATGAGTCCTATATTGGATAAAAAAAGGGATAAATTTCTTTTAGTATTTATAGTAATTTAATTTAATTTTTTACATTTGATATCCTTTTTTTGGGCATATAATAATCATACTTTTATGCCTCATTGTTATAAAAGTTATTTATTTTAGTGATATTCGATTTATAGCTGAAAGAAATTTTTTTTTGGTAAAAATATTGCCAAATATGGATTATTTGTGTTGAATTATGGTGGGAGTTGAAATTAGAGCTCAAAGGGACCAAATTTCCAAAAGATTCAAAAAATATTCCTTGAAAGACTTTCCTGACCAAAGATTCTTTATGGACCCCGAATCCAATCTCCATCTACGGAAATTGATTCCAACACCCACATATCAATTTATGTGAAAAATACTTTTTCCATACTTAGTGAAGATTCCAAAAGCTTGAAGATTCAGTCAAACCCTCACTATTTATCAATGTTGTGGTATATTTTAGATCAACTCGCAAGTGTATGAATCAACAAGTAATAAAGTGGATTCTTTTCAAAAAGGAAACCAATATTGATCCCACGAGGAATAACGTCTCTAGTATTGAAAATAAATCTATTATTAACTAAATCAATTAAAATTAAAAAGAGTATTTGTTGAATGATTATGTGTTGAGTAACCAAGCATGAACTTCAAAACAGCAAGTAAAGAAAGCAATATTAAAATTGAAAGAAAAAGCAGCAAGTATGTAATCAAAGGTTTAAAAGAACAAGGATCATGATTTCACCACTATTACTCATATTTAGTTCTAATGCAATATAGATTCATAGGTTAACCCCTATTTAACCACAAATGACTAGAAGTTGATTCCTCATTGCATTCTAATCTAGCAAGCACAGCGTATTTAATTATCCCTAATATAAATATTGAAATTTAAGTCCTAAGACATGCAAACCCAATAAGACCTTGTTAAAGTTGTCACTAAGGCATGCAATATTCCTATAATCATGTATTTCATTGCTCATCCATATTTATATCCCTTATTCCTAAGTCAATATAAATACTAAATCAATCCACCTTTTTCATGGAAAGCATTAAGAACTACAATGAAATATTAACCTTTAAACATGAATCAAACTAAATATGCATTAATAACTAAATACTTGTAATAGGGTTACATCACAATCCTCATAGAAAAATTAGTTAAACATGATTTCTAAATTATCCATCAAACAATAAAGAAATATCATAGATTAAATAGCAAGAAAATGAAGAGAAAAGGGATCAAATCCAATAGTTGATGGCTGCTGGAATTTATTCTTCAATCTTCAATCCTTGGCTTTTTCAAACTATGATCAAGGTAGCAAGTTTGACTCCTCCAATGGTTTGGCCGAACCTCCTTGTACCTTGCTTTGTGTAGCACAACTTTGTTATGAATTAAGTAATAAAAACTGAACAAAAACATAAGAAGAAAGCTTTGCTACTGTGAGGAAGAAAGAAGAGGGAGAGGTGCGGCAAGGAGAGGAAAGGCTTCTGTAGCTGTGAGGGCTATATTGAATTGTGTAAAGGATCTTTTTCACTCTCAAGGTAGCAATCTATTTATATGAGAGGTTTAAGAGTGGTTTAACCCTAAGGTATCTCTAAAACCTAGAGAATATAGGAGATACAATATTACATAATCTCAATCTCTATAAATTCTGTATATGGCCAGCCATCCTAAGGACATAGAGGTATTTTGTGCCTCATATTCACACTATGGATAGAGATACTTTCCTTATCTTCTTAGGAATCATAATCAATCTCCAATATCCCTTTATTTTATCCCAAATATTATTCCAATTAAAATAATTAGAATAATCTGACCTTCCATGTGTCATGTGATGTGTCAAAATCAGATACATGGCTGATATGTGGTGACATGGCAATCCAATCACAATGGTAGTTCTAGTAAGCATAAAACTTTCCTTTTTTATCTTCAATGATCATCAAGAAGATTCCAAGTACACTTTGGGTAAACCAATGAACTCAGAATCCAATGATTTTTGTTGAAAATGTTAGTTCTATGTCTTAGCTTTCCAGGAATATATTGGTCATGTAATTTGGACATCAGGAAGATACTCAAATCCTCATTTTCCCGAGAGAGTGTAAATCTGCCACAACTGATGAATTTGTTGAATTTGTAAATCAAACTGGCATTGATTGGCCAAACCATTTGCAATGAAAATTTTTAGTATTGAAGAATAGTGAATCAGGAATCATTAACAACTAGAATTGTACAAAAATTCTAAATGTGGCTCCAGATATGATTTTCTCAATAAAGGTTGCGCAGAAATATGGTAATTCCAGCCTTTGTCTTTCTTGTACTGAGAAATAGAAAAATACAATATTTAAGTATTTTTCATTAAAAATTTATTACAAACTAACTCAAATTCAATATAGAAAGTGGCATAAAAACATTAACATTTTATGCCTATCAATCAAAATACGTTCATAGAAGATCCAAAGGCTATAATTCTTCCAAGTGGTAACATCACAAGGGTTTCAAGTCATCAAGCTTTCCTAATTTGAAAGTTTGATCAAGAGATGAAAGCTAATCCAAAGGTTGGGAGAGCATCAAAATGGCGATATTACATGACAAGTTCCAAGCTAGTCAGAGCCATATCACATGCCACATGGAGACCTGAATTCAGCCAAGTCATCAAAGCTGCCCATTTGTATTTCAATTTAGGAAAATTTTAATCCCACTGGGATGCCAACATGTCTTGCCATATTAGAAGCAATTTCCACCTAGTTTCCACAATGCACCATCATCAAAACTGGCCATGTGTTCTACTAGAGCCAATTTCAGTTTTTGACATCTAACTTTGTTACCTACAAATCCAAGTTGCAAAAAATAGCTTCACTAATTCATATGGGCGCCTAGGTATATGACCTATTCTAGGTGTTTAACTTATTTCCTACAAAATAGAACTCAATAAACTCTTATTAAGTTGTCATTAAAGCATATAATATTTCTTTTTTCTATGTATTCCGCTGTCTTTCCATATTATACTCATTATTCCAAAGCCAATGTAATACTAGATCTATTTACTTTTTTATGAAAGCATTAAATACTATATTGAAATATTTACTATAAATATGAATTAAACTACTTATACATGAAAAACTAAATGCTCATAATAAAGCTACATAATAATCTTTATAGAAAATTAATTACTCATATTCAAAGTATAAATCACCATCGAAATTAAAGAAAACATGAATAAGAATCAAAAGAAAGAATAAGATGAAGAAGAGTTGTACAAGCTTAGTGTGCCTGCCGAATTCTTTACTGATCTTCCTAAATTGATCTTTAAAGTATATTTCCTTGCAACTGAAGAACAACGTTGAATCTCTTCCTAGCTTTGCAAGTTTTTCTCTTTCTCCTTGATGTAGCCGAATTTCAGAGTAGGCAATTGTAAATTGTGTAATGAAATCTTTTGGTCTAAATCAATAGATATTTATAAAAATAGGGTGCTGGAAAGTACCTTGGAGCGAAAGTAAAAACTCTATGAACTATTTCCTAAATCGACCCTTAATCCTATAAAGAAATTGAGATTTATCCAATTTCAATAAATACATCAATTCAAATAAAATATGAAAATACAATTTATTCCATTTATTCGAAAGTAAGTTTCACTTTAAAGATAATTTGAGAAAGGATAAAAGGTGACTCATAAAATGTTACTTTCCTAATCTCTTTTTTCTCTTCAATTTATACTCCTAATAAAAATAGAAATATATATATATTTTGAATTTTCAAGTGGCATATGATGTGACAATAATAATACACCTACTGAATTATACTTATGTGGCAATCCCATTCATGAATGCTTAGGTGATATCCTATTTGGCAAAAACATTTTCCTTATATATCCTCGGTATATGTCAATGTATCAAATTCAAAGCACTTTTTGGATGACCAAATGAACTTGAATTCTTTGATTCGAATTAGAACAATTCATTCTATGTAGCTTTCGAGGAATATATTATTCACATGATTCCAATGTACCTACAAGAGAGCAAGTTTGTTGCAATTGCAGATTTTGGCTTAATTAAAAAAAATGGTACTGATTGGCTGATTTTATTGTAATTAATCTTTATGAGATTGATTTTTTATGAGATAAGAATTATTTGCAACAGGAATCATTCAAAAATTCATCTTTTTGCTCTAGATATTCTAAAAAAATTAATGGTTCGTAGAAAATTCAATATTTTCCAAATTTGTTCTTCTTTTTTTAAAAATAGAAAATACAACAAATCAGTATTTTTCAATGATATTTAATTCAAAACTAGCAAATATCAAGTATAAAATTAGTAACATTTTATGTCTATCAGTTATGCATAGTGAGACTTTATGATTGCCAAAGGAAACGATGATGGGACACGATGTCGTTTGCTAAATGAAGGACACATTTTCAACTTCCCAACATTCCGGACAAGAAAAATTAATTAAAATATTACCCTGGAATCATAACAGTTTAGAATAAGATTGGTGAACCGCCAAATACCCAAGAATGTATATTCTGTACCAACCACTTCACTCCATAAGCAAAATTAAGGTTCGACCCAATAATTGCTAAGGCTTTTCATTTTCTAAGATAACTTGAAGTTAAGGTCTGATTTAGTAATGTTAAAGGTCTCATGTATGAGAGTTAATTTGAAGTTTAATATATAATTACTTCTTTTGAATGGAGAATTTTGAACAAGCAAGTTAAGTAAGGGACGCATTATTACTCTATTCAGTGCTTTATAGACATAAAATATTAATGTTTTTATGCCTCTCTTTATATTGAATTTTAGCTAGTTTATAATTAATTATTAATGAAAGGTACTTAATTACTGTATATTTCTATTTTCAGTAAAAGAGAGACTAAAGATAGAATTATTGTATTTCTGTACAATCTTTACTGAGAAAATCATATATGGAGCTAAACTTTGAGGTTTTGTGAGAATCTAGTTGCAAATGATTTCTGATTCACTAGGCTTCAATTCTAGAAAGTTTCATTGCAATTGTTTTGGCTAATAAGTACCAGTTTGATTTACAAAATCAATATTTCCAACAGTTGCGGCAGATTTACACCATCTCGGAGAAATTAGAATTTGAGTGTCTTCCCAATGTCAAATCTATGCAAACAAGATATTCCTAGAAAGATAAGACATAGACCTGAATTTTTCAACCAGAATTAATGAATTCGGAGTCTATTTGGTCATTTAAAAGGTACTTGGAATCTATATGGCGGTCATTGGAAATATTAAAAGAAAGTATTTTGGCTTACTAGGATGATATTGATTATTGGACTGCCATGTCATCACACTCCAGCCATGTGTATGAAATTTTCCACATCATATGCCACATGGAAGGTCAGATTATTCTAATTATACTAATTGTAATAATATTTAGAAGGACTGCCATGTAATCACACTCCAGCCATGTGTACGAAATTTGCCACATTATATGCCACATGGGAGGTCATATTATTCTATTTATACTAATTGGAATAATATTTAGAATAAAAGGAATTAGAGTTAACTACAAATTTGATTCCTAGGGAGATAAGGAATGTTTCCTTAAATCTAGTGTGAACATGAGACATAAAATACACTTGTACCCTTGAAGTGGCCGGCCATAGTAGGGAAATTATGGAGTTTGAGATCATGTATACATATTATCTCCTATATTCTTTATGTTTTAAAGGGACTCTAGGGTTAAACCTCTCCTAACTGACAGGACCCGCTCCGGAAATCCCTCCAGAATAACCGGAGAGGCCCCGCCTGAGGAAGATTCCACCAGAACCCCTCGGGGCAACCGACATAATCCTCCTCCGAAAGGGGTAATAATCAAATAAACAAGTAAACAATAATGGGACGAATAGTAAATAAGATATGAACGAAAGTAGATAAAATAAGCACCACAATAAATTAACGAGTCATAATGAATAAATAAGAAACAATGTATGAAGTAGGTGGGAATGACAGAGCCACTAAGAGTGATAGACAAAAATATAAATGATACAGATCCATCAATGATACAGAATAAAGGAAACATGATTTATACATAAGTAGAAGTAACAGCGGAAGTCGAGTGCGAATGCGATGCCGATG